>CANDYM010000507.1:0-75235 GCA_947397865.1 Polietes domitor
GGTATTTCATGGGAGCAATTTTATGTAGTTCATATAAATTATAAAGTTACTATAAATTCATCTTTAGTCAAATTTAATGAATATGGTAATTGATCCAAGTATCCGACAGACAAATACAAATTATACAGTTGTAAATAGGACCGACATTTCAAAAAGAAACCTATAGCAACATTCTGGGCTTGGTCCTAAAACATGGGCATATATATTTCACATTCTCGGTAGGTATTCCTAGTTGAAAAATATCACGATCTGCAAAATTTGATTAAGATCCGATGTAAGATGTAGTTTCTAGAGCTGTAATAGATCAGAATGGCCCCATTTCGGTTATACCAAAGTATGGACATATGGGCATCACCCAAACAATTCTCATTGCAATTCAATTCTGTAAAAAAGTGAAATCGGGAAGGATTTTTGCATCCTGTAAATGTATGTGTTTGACAGAAAATTTTAAATCGGAAAGGACATTTGTATGGGGGTATATTGAAACCTGGAACGATGTGACCCGCTTTCAACATGTATGTTTATTGGTGAAATATAATATGTAAAGTTTGGCCAAAATCGGTTAAACATTCGGGAGCAACATTTGTATGAGGCCTATATCTAAATCTGAACCGATCTTGCCCACTTTCAACATAGGTTTTTTTAGTTGGATTATAAGATGTTGTGCCAATTTTAAAGAAAAAACGGGTACAATATGTGGATTTTTAGAGCGGAAAAGTCAAATCGGGAGCGACATTTGTATGGAGGCTATATCTAAATCAGAACCGATCTTACACAATTTCTGCATAGGTGTTTCTAGTTGGATTATAAGATGTTGTGCCAAATTTAAAGAAAATTGGGTACAGGATGTGGTTTCTAGAACGGAAAATGTCAAATCGGGAGCGACATTTGTATGGGGGCTATATCTAAATCTGAACCGATCTTACCGAATTTCTGCATAGTTGTTTCTAGTTGGATTATAAGATGTTGTGCCAAATTTAAAGAAAATCGGGTACAATATGTGGTTTCTAGGACGGAAAAAGTCAAATCGGGAGCGACATTTGTATGGGGGCTATATCTAAATCTGAACCGATTTCCTCCAAATTCAATACCGATGGTCCTTGGCCAGAAAAAATAAACTTCTGCCAAGTTTCATGACAATCGGACAACAATTGCGACCTGTAGAGTGCGAACAAGCTTAGATGGATAGCAGACGGACGGACGGACAGACAGACATCGTTAAATCGACTCTACTGGTGATTCTAAGCCGATCGGTATACTTAAAGGTGGATCTAGCTCGATTATTTCTTGGCGTTACAAACATTTGACGCGAACCTAACTTATAATACCCTAGTCCACGAAGTGGTGTAGGGTATACAAATTACACGGGAAAAATATGATTTTAGAGGTGCTTTCAGGAGCGTTTAGCTCACAGATGGCTTGACCCAGTGCCGAAATATTTTGCAGATCATCATTAAACAATCCAATTTTCATTTCTGGGGGGTGACCGCTGCAATTTATTTTCGTGGCCCATCCTAATGTATATATGCTTCTTCAAGGATGTATAAAAGTATTTTTTCAATTCCCAAATTATTACTGAATCCGATTGGATAGTGGAGTGTGCAACTGTATAGGAAATACAATGGATTTTTGTGGATTTTGCACACAATCCCGGAAAGTGGATTTTTGCTTATATCAGAACGCACAATAAATAATAAACAAGTAAGGAAAGGCTAAAGTCGGGCGGGGGCCGACTATATAATACCCTACACCACTCCCTGCGTATATACCCCGCTTTTATAACTAAACCCAGTTATTTCATGGGAGCAATTTTATGCTGTTCATATACATTATACAATATGAATCTATACTGTATAATTTATATTATTATCTTTAGTCATATTTAACAAATATGGTAAATAATAGACACAATTTTCCGGCAGACAAATGCAAATTATACAGTAGTAATAGGATGAACAACACTTGGGGCCTGGTCCAAAACATGGGCCTATATATTTCTCATTCACGGTTGGTATTCAAAGTTAAAATATATCATGATCCGATGTAAGACGTAGTTTCTAGAGCTGTATTAGAGTAGAATGGGGGCCCCATTTGGGTTATTCCAAAGTATGGACACATATATATGACTTTGTATTCTTAGTTGAAATATAATATAATCTGCAAAATTTGAAAAAAAAAAATCTGATGTAAAATTTGTTCTTGAGGGATAAAAATTAAAATGGGACCATTTGTAAAGGATCTACATTAAAAAGTGTTTCCTTATCACTTTCAAAGTAGGTATTCTTAGTTGAAATATGACATGATATGCAAAATTATATCGAGATCTAATGTACGATATGGGTTCTAGAGATGTAATAGAGTAGAATGGGGGCCTAATTTGTATGGGGCTTATACCAAAATATGGACCCATATATTTGACTTTCATAATATGTCTTCTGAGTTGAAATATAATACAAAATGCAAAATTTGATAAACTTTCGATGAAAATTGTGGGTCCTACAGGGGTAATAATAAAAAAGGGGCCATTTGTAAGGGCGCTACATTAAAAAAATGGTCCCATATAGATCACTTGTAAAGTAGGTATTATTAGTATGAAATACAAATATAATATAATTTGCAAAATATGTATAGATATGAAATGTCGGTCCGGTAAAAAAGTGAAATCGGGAAGGATTTTTGCATCCTGTAAATGTATGTATTTCACAAAAAATTTTAAATCGGAAAGGACATTTGTATGAGGGTATATTGATACCTGGAAAGATGTGACCCCCTTTAACCATGTATGTTTATTGGTGAAATATAATGTGTAAAGTTTGGCCAAAATCGGTTAAACATTCGGGAGCAACATTTGTATGAGGGCTATATCAAAATCTGAACCGATCTTACCCACTTTCACCATAGGTTTTTTTTAGTTGGATTTTAAGATGTTGTGCCAATTTTAAAGAAAATCGGGTACAATATGTGGTTTCTAAAGCGGAAAAAGTGAAATCGGGAGCGACATTTGTATGGGGGCTATATCTAAATCTGAACCGATCATACCCACTTTCAGCATAGGTGTTTCTAATTCGATTATAAAATGTTGTGTCAATTTTAAAGAAAATCGGGTACAATATCTGGTTTCTAAAGCGGAAAAAGTCAAATCGGGACCGACATTTGTATGGGGGCTATATATAAATCTGAACCGATCATACCCACTTTCAGCATAGGTGTTTCTAGTTCGATTATAAAATTTTGTGCCAAATTTAAAGAAAATCGGGTACAATATGTGGTATCTAGAGCAGAAAAAGTGAAATAAGGAGCAACATTAGTATGGGGGCTATATCTAAATCTGAACCGATCTTACCCAATTTCTGCATAGGTGTTTCTAGTTGGATTATAAGATGTTGTCCCAAATTTAAAGAAAATCGAGTACAACATGTGGTTTCTAGAGCGGAAAGAGTGAAATAGGGAGCGACCTTTGTATGGGGGCTATATCTAAATCTGAACCGATCTTACCCAATTTCTGCATAGGTGTTTCTAGTTGGACTATAAGATGTTGTGCTAAATTCAAAGAAAATCGGGTACAATATGTGGATTTTAGAGCGGAAAATGTCAAATCGGGAGCGACATTTGTATGGGAGCTATTAATAAATCTGAACCGATTTCCTCCAAATTCAATACCGATGGTCCTTGGCCAAAAAAAATAACTTCTGCCAAGTTTCATGACAAGCGGACAACAATTGCGACCTGTAGAGTGCGAACAAGCTTAGATGGACAGTAGACGGACGGACGGACGGACGGACAGACGGACAGACGGACAGACGGACAGACAGACATCGTTAAATCGACTCAGCTGGTGATTCTAAGCCGATCGGTATACTTAAAGGTGGGTCTAGCTCGATTATTTCTTGGTGTTACAAACATTTGGCGCGAAACTAACTTATAATACCCTAGTCCACGAAGTGGTGTAGGGTATAAAAAATAGACCTATTTTGCTAAAATTTATTGTACCGATCGACCTGGAATCACTTTCTGAAACGATTTAGCAATGTCCGTCTGTCTGTCCATGCATTCTTGTAATCAAAGTACAAGGTACAGCAATTGCAAATAAACTTTGTACATGTGACTTTTTTTGAATTAAATAATTATTAATAAATCCATAAGCATATACCTTTCAAACACAAGTTATGGAATTTAAAAAACAGTATCCTCTATCCCTCACCCCAAACCAAGTATGTATTATGACCAGCAGCAAAAATATGTAAGCACATTTTTTCTTGAGTATTCACGAGCACTGTAACTGTTTTAACATCCAAAATCCAGTATTCAAAATATTACAAATCTTCTGGAAAACACCTATGCAGAATTATTTGGAAAAAATCCCCCAAAGCTTTTATACTTTAGCTATAGTCAAATTCTACAAAAGCACCTTGCATATAGGGTGGTGTATTATTGAAGGTTTAAAAACTCGTTTTAGGCCACTTTAACTCTTATGGTTTCTTATGTAGGTTGATTTGTTTTTACACATACATGTACATATTTATTTGCGTATGTCGATGTGCAGTGCATCTTGTCGAATCCTTGTTGATCCCTCAATTTTTAATGAGATTCTGTCATTAAAAAACACATTGTTTCCAAATCAAACATCGAAACGTTGATGTCCCTCCGCTTGGAATTCGCTGTGTTGGAATTTCTCTTTATCTTGTCCTCCCCCCCTTACACCTCATCCACTGTTCTTTGGGGAATTTCACAATAACGTCGTTTTCGCAACAATGAAATATAAAACAATCATTAAATAATTTCGTTCGCAAATATTTTCATCGTCCCTTTTCATTGTTTCAATTATTGTTAATACTAAAACCAGTCAGCCATTGTCGGTTTGTGATACCCTACTAAATATATTTTTGTTGCTGTCGTGGAAACAAATGACACTTGTTAGTTTAGTCATGTCTGTCTTTCCGGCTGATGCGCTATCAACTAGTGGTCCCACACTGGTAGCTCCACCCGGGACAGCTTTCACATTACTTCGGATTATGCTCGTATCGGTCTTCTAATTCGTCCAACTTCGAACTAATCTCAATTCCTCAAACAAATTAGGGATTCGGTGTATTTATTCTTTCAAACGCCGTCTTATCTCTTCCTAAGCTTTAGATCAATTGAACTGAGTTCCTTACATCAGACTGAGTACAAAATCTTTCTTGGCTTTAGGTACTTTCTAGAATTGTCCTCCGTTTGAGTAAACTCTTACTTGGTGTGAGAATCCAGTTCAAAGCATATCCTAATTTCAAAGAAATGTGTGAACTTGATATGAGGAGAAATGTTTTTAACTCTATTCAAATTTCCCATAATTTAGCTAACTTCAACACAATGTTGGGTTCACATCGTTTTAAATGTAGTATATGAAGAAAGATCTCGTGTTCACACTTTTAAGTACATTGTTTCTTTGCAAAAAATATTTACTAAAGTTTTGAAATCCAAAACCTAGTGGAACTATGTCGAAGGCAAAAGATACCTTCGCACAAATAAGTACCCCCTCCCTTATCTATATATATAAAAGAGTTGCGTGATTGAGTGACTGAGTGACTGACTGATCACTCCCCAGACCAAACGGCTAGAGCCAGAATCATGAAATTTGGTGTGTACAATTTCTCTTACCGTGTAGAGATGTGATAAGACGGGATTTTTCGAAATTCGTACTTTTAAGGGGTAAAATGGGGTAAAAAGGGATAAAAATGGTACCACCGCAATGACCAAACGGCTGGGCTTAGAATCTTGAAATTTGGTATGGGCATTCCTCTTGCGGCATGAAGGCACCCCCAAAAAGTGGATTTTGAAAAATTCGTACTTTTGGGGGGTAAATGGGGCAACAAGGACCAAAAATGGTACAAACAACACGAGTGAAGCTAGAATCATGAAATTTTGTGTGTACATTTCTCTTACAGCGTACAGATCAGATATGAAGTGAGTTTTTCGAAATTCGTACTTTTAAGGGATAAAACGGGGTAAAAAGGGATAAAAATGGTACCACCGCAATGACCAAACGGCTGGGCCTAGAATCTTGAAATTTGGTACAAAAATTCCTCTTATAGCTTCAACGCGCCCAAGAAAATATTTTTCAAAATTCGTACTTTTTGGGTGTGAAATCGGGAAAAAGGGATAAAAATAGTACCACCGCAATGACCAAACGGCTGGGCCTAGAATCTTGAAATTTGGTATGGACATTCCTCTTATAGCATGAAGACATACCAAAAGATTTCATTTGCAAAATTCGTACCTTTGGGGGGTCAAATGGGACAAAAAGGGACAAAAATTGTACCAACAACATGGCCGAAGCTAGAACCATGAAATTTGGTATGTACATTTCTCTTACAGCGAAGAGATCAGATTTGAAGGGAGTTTTTCGTAATTCGTACTTTTAAGGGGTAAAATGGGTTAAAGAGGGATACAAATTGTAACACCGCATTGACCAAACGGCTTGGAATTGGATCTTGAAATTTGGTACAAAAAATTCTCTTATAGCTTCAACGCGCCCAAGAACATATTTTTAAAAATTCGTACTTTTGGGGTGAAATCGGGTTAAAAAGGGATAAAAATAGTGCCAATAAAATGGATGGAGCTGAAACCATAAAATTCGGTGTGTACATCCCTCAAGATGTTTAGAATCGCAAATTAAGGAATTTTTCGAAATTTGTACTTTTAAAGGGAAAAGGGGATAAAAAAGGTACTAACAACACAGATGACGCTACAATAATGAAATTCGGTGTGTATGTTCGTTTTACAGCGCAGATCACTAATAAGAAAGCATTTTTTGAAATTTGTACTTCTAAGGGATTAAATGGGATAAAAATTGTACCACAGCCTAGGCCAAACAACTGGGCCTAGAATCATTAAATTCGGAACGGGCATTACTTTTACAGCACGAATGCGACTAAGAAAATATTTTTCTAAATTCGTACCTTTTGTGAGTGAAATTGGGTAGAAAGGGGTACAAAATTGTGCCAATCAAACAGATGGAGCTGGAATCATGAATTTCGGCGTGTACATCCCTGAAAATGCTTAAAAACGCAAATTGAAGGAATTTTTCGAAATTCGTACTTTTAAAGGGTAAACTAGAAAAGCGGGATAAAAAAGGTGCCAAGAACATGGATGACGCTACAATAATTAAATTTGGTACGCATATTCGCCTTACAGTGTAGATGAGTAAAAACAAGGAATTTTCCGATATTTTTACTTTTAAAGGATTAAATGGGTTAAAAATGTTACCACCGCCAAATTGTACCAAAATACTGTGCCTAGAATCTTGAAGTTCGGAACGCATATTACTCTTATAACGCGAATACATCCACTAAAATATTCTTCATTATTTAAAATTTTAGGTGTGAAATTGGGTAGAAACGGATAACAGCGGTACCAATCATGAAATTTGGTTTGTACATGCATAGAAACACAAAATTAATATATTTTTCGAAATTCGTACCTTTTTATATCCCTATGGTACCAACAACACGGCTGAAACAGTGCTGTTAAGTAATGATTAGTAATCGTAATCATTAGTAATTTGATTACTTTTTTTTGTTAAGTAGAAGTAATGATTACAATACGATTACATTCAGTTTTATACGATTAGTAATTGATTACGATTACAAGTAATCAAAAAATAATCAGGATTACTTGCGATTACTGAAAAATAATCAAAAATAATCAAAAGTAATCAAAAAGGAGTTCGACTACTTTAAAAGATTACTTTTGACTATTTTAGATTACTTTTGATTCTCGCGAAATCGGTATGAGAGTCATAGTAGTCTGTTTGTCAAAACTTTTGACTTTTCAATATATGTCAGTTTTGATTTTTTCTGTTCTCGATTACTTTTGATTATTTTTCAGTAATCGCAAGTAATCCTGATTATTTTTTGATTATTTGTAATCGTCATCAATTAGTAATCAGAAATTGTTGAATAGTGGATTATATAATCATTACGATTCTTTTTAAAAAGTAATGTAATTGATTACTAATCGTAATCGAAATTTAACAGCTCTGCAGTGTAGACGCGAAACAATAACTGATTTTCAATATTTATACTTTTGTATATGTACTTTAAAGGGGAAGCGGATCAAAAGTGGGGCAAATGATACCAACCAAAATTGGGGATTTGGGATAAAGATAGTACCAACCAAAGTTTTCAGCTAGAATATGAAAAGAAATTCGGTGTGAACATTTCTCCGAGTACATAAATTAATGTTTCGAAATTTGTATGTTTAAGGGCACAAACGGCATAGAAATAGTTAATATGGACTATACGTGTGGGTACCATAAGATGTATATCAATTTCCCCCATTTTCGAATTTAAACTAAGTTTGGGGAAAATAGTACTATGTGCTGAGTTTGAATAAATTCCTTAAGTCCCTTCCAGGGTCATCGTGTATACCAGCGAGCCAGACGGACGTGAAAGGGACTTGGGACATACTTATGGTTTTAAATTTCTTCTTCAATGCGTTACACTTTTATTCTATCCATAATGATATTTTCACAGCTTAAGAATGAAACATGCAAATAATTTTCTACTTTATATGATTTTTTGTAGAAAAAATGTTTCCATTTTGTGCCTATAAATTAAACTACTGACTACGTCTAAACGCTGAAAGTGGTATCCTTCAAAACAGTTTGAATACTGATACAAACTACTGTCTTACCATACAATTTTTCCGCGTACGAAGTAGCGGGTATTTGCTAGTGTATTTATAAATTTGTTATATCTTCTTATTAAAATAAATAGATTTATATTAATTACTAGCTGAACCCCGCCCGCTTCGCCAGGCAAAATACAAATGGTAAAATTAAAATCAGGTTTCATATTGATCTTATCATATTGATGTTATCGTGGTTTGTAATATATAGGTTCCAATTTTCAGCGACGTGAAAGGTTTGACCTTCTTATTGGCGGCATGATCACTAAAATGAAAACCCAAAATATGTAATAATATTCGAAGAAATTAATTGAGTTTCATAATTACCGACATATGAAATCACAAAAGAAATGACATTGACATGAAAAAAAAATTAAAACATTCGAAATATTATTTGGTTTTGTTAAACTCACAAAAAAACAATAAAATTTTCGTTAAAATCTTCCCGGATTTTATATTTTTCTGGAAATTGTCCTACATCCTATGTCCTTCCTTGGGCCAACACGAATTCATCAAGCCCAAAATCGTGAAAGTCAGACGATCTGTTATAAAGTTTTGCGTGTTCACACGGACGGCATTCTCTTTTATAAATATAGATTATACACTCCACGAGAGTATTATGTCTTTGTGCATTTGTTTGTAACACCCAAAAGGAAACGAGATAGACCCATTGTTAATTATACCGATCATCTTAGAATCACTTTCTGAGTCGATTTAGCAATGTCCGTCCGTCTGTCTGTCTGTCTGTCTGTCTGTCCGTCCATCTATTCTTGTAATCACGATACAGGTCGCAATAGTAGACAGAACCAAATGAAACTTTGCACAACGATGTTTTTCGGGATAAGGACGAACGCTATTTAATTTGAAGAAAATCGGTTCAGATTTAGATATAGCCCCCATACGAATTTCACTCCCGATTTGACTCTTTTCACTCTAGATACCACATATTACAACAGATTTTCTTTAAAATTGGCAAAACATCTTATATTGTAACTAGAAACACCTGTGGTAAAAATGTGTTAGATCGGTTCAGATTTACATATAGCTCCCATACAAATTTCTCTCCCGATTTGACTTTTTCCGCTCTACATACCACATAATGTATCAGATTGTCTTCAGATTTGGTAAAACATCTTATATTTCCACTAGAAACACCCATGGTGAATATCGGTCAGATCGGTTCAGATTTATATATAGCTCCCATACAAATTTCGCTCCCGATTTGACTTTTTCCACTCTAGAAACCACATATTGTATCAGATTGTCTTCAGATTTGGTAAAACATCTTATATTCCCACTAGAAACTCTCATGGTGAATATCGGACAGATCGGTTCAGATTTATATATAGCTCCCATACAAATTTCGCTCCCGATTTGACTTTTTCCGCTCTACATACCACATAATGTATCAGATTGTCTTCAGATTTGGTAAAACATCTTATATTTCCACTAGAAACACCCATGATGAATATCGGTCAGATCGGTTCAGATCTATATATAGCTCCCGTACAAATTTCGCTGCCGATTTGACTTTTTCCGCTCTAGAAACCACATATTGTATCAGATTGTCTTCATTGTCTTCTTCTTCTTGGTAAAACATCTTATATTCCCACTAGAAACTCCCATGGTGAATATCGGACAGATCGGTTCAGATTTATATATAGCTCCTATACAAATTTCGCTCCCGATTTGACTTTTTCCGCTATAGAAACCACATAATGTATCAGATTGTCTTCAGATTTGGTAAAACATCTTATATTTCCACTAGAAACACCCATGGTGAATATCGGTCAGATCGGTTCAGATTTGTATATAGCTCCCATACAAATTTCGCTCCCGATTTGACTTTTACCGCTCTAGAAACCACATATTGTATCAGATTGTCTTCAGATTTGGCAAAACATCTTATATTTAAACTAAGAACATCTATGGTGAAAATAGGTCAAATCGGTTCAGATTTAGATATAGCCCCCATACAAATGTCGTTCCCGATTTGACATTTTCCTCTGTAGAAACCACATATTGTACTCGATTTTCTTTAAATTTGGCACAACATCTTATAATCATACTAGAAACGCCTATACAGAAATTGGGTAAGATCGGTTCAGATTTAGATATAGCCCCCATATAAATGTCGCTCCCGATTTGACTTTTTCCGCTTTAAATGTCACATATTCTAATCGATTTTCTATAAATTTGGCACAACATATTATAATCTATCTAGAAACACCTGTGGCTAAAGCGGGCTAGATCGGTTCAGATTTAGATATAGGCCCCATACAAATGTCGCTCCCGATGTGAATTTTGCGCTCTAAAAAACATTGTACCCGATTTCCTTTAAATTTGGGAGAACATCTTATAATCCAACTAGAAACACTATGCAGAAATTGGGTAAGATCGGTTCAGATTTAGATATAGCCCCCATACAAATGTCGCTCCCGATTTGACCTTTGCCGCTTTAAAAGCCACATATTGTGCTCGATTTTCTTTAAATTTCGCACAAGTTTAACCGATTTTGGCAAAACTATATATTTTATATTTCACCTATTTCGTTCCAGGTTTCAATATATCCTCATACAAATGTCCTTTCCGATATAAAATTTTTTGTCAAACACATACTTTTCAGGATACAAAAAACCTTCCCGTTTTCACTTTTTCACCGAATTGAATTGTAAGTGGAGTGTATCATAGAGTCGGCCCCGCCCGACTTTAGCCTTTCCTTACTGGTTTTATTTATATCAAAATGTCTTAAGTAAGAACTTAAAAACAAAAAAGTACTTTTGAATTTGGAGTTACTCGCAAAACTAAAAATTCCGTTTGTAACACCTTAAAATATTCATCGGAGACTCCATATATATTCTGGGTCGTGGTAAAATTCAAAGACGATCTAGCCATGTCCGTTTGTCTGTTGAAAACACGCTAGAAGCCGAACGAATGTGGTTGCAGATCGCTGTTGAGATTGAAAGGGGGTGAAATCGGCCCAGAAGGAAAAAATGTTCCCTAACAAGGACTTAAAATCATCTGATATTTAAACTATTTAAGATTTTTTAAAATTTCCTCTTGAAGCGTAAAAGCCCAAAGAAGTAAAAAAGTGTTAGGATACCAGTGGAAGAGAGGGATAAAAATGGTACAAACCATACCTTTGTAGCCGAAATCATAAAATTCGGTATATACTATGAAGATGCGAAACAAAAAGGATTTTTTCGAAATTTGTATTTTTAGACGGAAAAAGGGGTGAATGGGCATAAAAAATGGTATCAACCAACCGCTAATGAAATTCGACGGTAATGATAATTTTTGATATCCAAATGGGATTAAATTTGGTACCAATCTAACGGCTAAAACTAGAAATATGCTATTTAGTATTTGCATTCGTCTGACTTCGTAGACGCGGAAAATAAGAGTTACTGGTGCCAAGCAAAAGGCTGCGCACTGGTCTCAAACAGGGTTGACCGATATGACGATTTCCCGCCAAACGTGGCGAATTTTAAATATGTTTGGCGACTTTATTTTCGATTTGGCGACATGGAATTTTTTTGGTGGTTTATAAAATAGTTGGCGATATTCTTGGCTAATTTTAGAAAATTTTTTCCTTCCGATTTTATTATATTGGCGTTACTTTGCAGATAAATATATTACAATTTGTATGCAAGTCATAGATATGCGTACATGTCAAGCCGAACACTTTTTAAATTATCATTTCCGATTTCCTTGCAGAGGATGAAAAAAACTTTCTTTTTAGAGGATGAAAAAAGAGTTTTTATAGGTATGACCATTTGAGAAGTAGTGAAATGAAAAAAGGTTCGAGGTAGGAACACTGAAAATGGTATTTTGTGAAAACACTTAGGTACAATTCGAAGAATGAAGGCTTATTTTAAAGATAATTATATTTTGTTATCTTTTGTGGTTTTCTTAAGAAGTAAAAATACTAATTAAAACTGTAATAAAAGTAGGCGACCGAAAAGTCTATTTTTGAACAAATGTATCCATTGACATTTCTACTAAAACAGATCTTTCAAAATGCATCTATATGCTTTTATTGCGATTTGTTTCTTTTTCGTTCCATTTAAAATACCTGAAATGATATTTAGGAGACACTGGTCCATGAAAACGGAGAAAGAGATCAACTCAATATAAGAAACGGCTTCATACAGGAGAAAAAGTATATTTTTAATATTAATTGTTTTTAACTGCATTGAAAGTGTATTCTACATTATGAATTGCCTAAACTAGGTCACGATATAAAAAAATTAAATTTTATTAAGAATAATAAATCCCAATAAAATAGGTTTTAATACTTTATCATGAAATGTTGAAAATAATCAATTCAAATATAATATCTGAATTACATAAATTTTTTACAAGAACTAAATATAAAATGGAAATTTTCGATATTTTAGCAAAAACTGAAGTTGTTCAAATTTGGCTGTTTTTTTGATTTGGCGATAGAGGTACAAAATAATCTGACAATCCTTGGGGCAAATCACGGGATTCGATATCGAGAAGTTACGATCGAAATCAAATTTGAATTTCTATGAATTATGGAAATTTCCAACAAAACCAAATAGGATGTCGAGATTAAGACTTTTGGAGATAATCTAATTAGATTTTGTATAATTTTTGTTTAAATTTATATGCTTATTACAATAAATAAAAGCAATTTTCGATCGTAACATTCTCGTTTTCGAATGCCGTGATTTGGCCCCTGGTCCCAAATACATTTTTTATTGCAGAGAGTCGAAATCTTGTAATTTTTCACATTTGCTAGACATAACATATTTAAAAAAATAAAAAACTAATCACATCCCATATAAACTCAATATATAACCAACATAATTATCACCCTGTATTGGTACACCCTGAACCGAAAAAACAAACTTGTATGAAAGCTTAAAAGAATGATGTTTAGTGTGTTTTTATGAACATTATTACAAAAGTAATATATGGCATACAATTATTCTACTTGACAGTGCAATTTAAATAATTATTTAAGGAAATAATATAAAATGTCTACATGTGCACAGAAAAGTAAATGACGTTTAAAGGCACTTTCAATACTTTTTAAATAAGATCTTGATGGTTCTCGTACACAAAAGTGATCCAGACCTATAATAATATATGTGTCTCTGGCTAATCGTAGATTGTGCTCAAATAAAATGACAAGTGTAGGAGTTTGCCGAAAAATGCTGAGATATTAATTCCACCATATACTACACACTCAGATGAACACATTCACATTTACACTTTGAGTCAAGTTGAGTGCTATATATAACGTTTGATCCACGACATATATAGATTATGTTCACTACGAATCACAAAATTACAACACCTATAAATACTGAGAAGACCACAGTAATCATAAAATGTTAAATATAATTTATCAACTACATAAACAGGCATTCAATTTCAATAATATATATAGTCAATTTATTATTTACGTCTTGATTTTGATTAATTTGTAAAACTTATTTAGATTCCAAATATTTCTATTTTTTAGCTACAAACTTTAAGTATAATTCAGGCTTGTGGAATTGCCACCTAATTTTCTCCAGTATATTTTCTACACCATTTTCAAGTGTAATTCAAAAGACACCATTTGAAATTCAAAAAATATCATTTGAAATTCAAAACTCATCGTTTGAAATTCAAAAGTTTTCATTTGTAATTCAAAAATTATTCCATTTTAAATTCAAAAGTTTTTATTTGAAATTCAAAAATTATTCCATTTGAAATTCAAAAGATTCCATTTGAAATTCAAAAATGTAATCAAAATTACTTAAGAAAACTATACATTGGGTGGGGTAGCATTTTTTTCTACAAATTTGGATATTCTGCAGTTTTGAAAACAGATCTAATAAAATGATAAGCAACTAATAATTATAATGATGTAAAATGTCGGTCACTTCATATATAGTTTATAACCTTCACGAGCTCAGAGAGTATCTGCATATAATTTATAAGGACTTGCATTTTACTTAGGGTCGGATTATTTGTGTGGGAGGTACAATAAATCATAACTATTTTACAGGTATAAAGTGATTGTAAAACTATTTCCAATATTAAATTGTTACTGACCAGTTTTATTTTAACCAAAGCTTATGCCAATTTGTGTGAGAGGTCTTGCAATATCGCTTATATTGCAGGTGTATATAACATCTATGAAATAAATTTCTCAATGGGTAATGCTCTTATTTTTATATCCTCACTCCACAGACTTTCTATCTATCAATCTAAATGGGGGTAAATCTGTTTTCTAAACAGCAGAATATTAAAATTTACAGAAATAAATAAATGCTACCCAACCTAATGTATATTTTGCTTAAATAATTTGGTTTACCCTTTTTGAATTGCTTCAAATTTGGAACAGTACCCTATAATTAAAGTAGAAACAGCTATGGTGAAAGTGGGTCATATCGGTTCAGATTTAGATATAGCCCCCATACTAATGTCGCTCCCGATTTGACTTTTTCCGCTCTAGAAACCACATATTTCACTCGATTTGCTTCAAATTTGGAACAGTACCCTATAATTAAAGTAGAAACAGCTATGGTAAAAGTGGGTCATATCGGTTCAGAATAGATATAGCCCCCATACTAATGTCGCTCCCGATTAGACTTTTTCCGCTCTAGAAACCACATATTTCACTCGATTTGCTGCAAATTTGGCACAGTACCCTATATTTGAAGTAGAAACAGCTATGGTAAGAGTGGGTCATATCGGTTCAGATTTAGATATAGCCCCCATACTAATGTCGCTCCCGATTTGACTTTTTCCGCTCTAGAAACCACATATTTCACTCGATTTGCTTCAAATTTGGCACAGTATCCTATAATTGAAGTATAAACAGCTATTGTCAGATCGGTTCAGATTTAGATATAGCCTCCATATAAATGTCGCTCCCGATTTGACTTTTGCCGCTCTAGAAACCACATATTTCAATCGATTTTCTTTAAATTTGGCACAACATCTTATAATTCAACTAAAAACACCCATGGTGAATGTGGGTAAGATCGGTTCAGATTTAGATATAAATTTTAATATACAAATGTTGCTCCCAAATGTTTAGACCAAACTTTACATATTATATTTTATCTATGAACATACATGGCGAAAGCGGGACGCATCGTTCCATGTTTCAATATACACCCATGCAGATGTCCTTGCCGATTTAAATTTTTTTGTCAAACACATACATTTACAGGATAGAAAAATCCTTCCCGATTTTACTTTTTTACAGAATTGAATTGTAATGAGATAGGAAGTGGAGTGTATCATATAGTCTTTATAGACTTTAGCCTTTCCTTAATTGTTTTACTTGTTTTATTTTAAATAAAATATTAACTATTTATTAACGTTTTTGTTATCGTTTAAGAAAAACAACTCTATTATATCACTTGTAAATTTGATTTTCTTGCGGCATGTAAAATTTTCTGTCATTTTTTGTAAAGAAGACATAATTCAGACGCCTTTAATGTTAATGCCCTTTTTGAATCAAAAATCCACAAATTCCAATATTCACAACATCAAAATATCTAGAATTTTGGTGACTGTTAGTCATTGTGCAATCTTTCAGTAATATCTTGTTAATTGAGAAGGACTGCATTAGCAAAATTTATTTTATATAATTGGTATTGACTACAGTCAATGTGTTACAAAAAGAAGGACAATCTTAATAAACTGTCATTCTTTGGTGGAGGGTATACATAAGCATCCATATCCGTGGACAAACACACTTACAACATGTACGAGTATATGTACATTAGGCTGTGTCGCCGTCCATACAAATGGAAAATCAAGTTCGAGTCAACCCCACGAAAATAAAGTTTGGATTGTTTAATGATGATTTGCAAAATATTTCGTTCCTACATCAAGCCATCTGTGAACTGAACGCTCCTGAAAATAGCCCTAAAAATCATGTTTTTCCGGTGTAATTTTGTGTGTGTTACATTTTTTCTCAAAATTTTTTTCTGAAATAATAGACCCTTGAAAGCACTTTAAATATAAATGTTGATTCTTGTCTTAGAGTAACTTATCGGTCGAATTATTGGACGTTTATAGTATTTTTTTGTGGATTTTCAGTGACTACCGAAAACGTTTTCGTATTTGGTGGAAGAATTTTATAAAAAAAAATAGCTGCATTCAATACCTTTCGGATGATGCCTAAATGATGAACATCGGAATGAAATTGACGTCGCAGCGCTCATTTTTTAAAGTGTTTGACAATTTTGGCCCTGAAAACACATCTCCCGTATTAAATTGTTTCACAAAAATGGAGTCAGTGACGTCATTTTTCGTCCGTTATCGTCATTTAGGCATCATTCTAAAGGTCTTGATTACTCCTATTTATTTTTCATTACACCTCGTACAAAATGTTTCCAAGAAATATGAGTTTTTAGCTGTCTCCTTGAAAACCGTGAAAAAATCAATATAAACGCCCAATAATTCTACAAATCAGTTATTCTAAGGCAACAATAAAAACCAGTAAGGAAAGGCTAAAGTCGGGCGGGGCCGACTCTATGATACACTCCACTTTCTATCCGAATACAATTCGATGAAAAATTGAAAACGGGAAGGTTTTTTGTATCCGGTAAATGTATGTGTTTGACAAAAAATGTTAAATCGGAAAGGACATTTGTATGAGGATATATTTAAAGAAATCTGGAACGAAATAGGTGAAATATAATATGTATAGTTTGGCCGAAATCGGCTAAAGTTTTGGGAGCAACATTTGTATTTGGGCTATATTTAAATATGAACCGCTCTTACCAACTTTCACCATAGTTTTGTTTAGTTGGATAAGATGTTGTGCCAATTTTAATGAAAATCGGGTACAATATGTGGTTTTATAGCGCAAAAGTCAAATCGGGAGCGACATTTGTATGGGGGCTATATCTAAATCTGAACCGATCTTACCCAATTTCTGCATAGGTGTTTCTAGTTGGATTATAAGATGTTGTGCCAAATTTAAACAAAATCGTGTACAATATGTGGGTTCTAGAGCGGAAAATGTCAAATAGGGTGCGTCGTTTGTTTGGGGGCTATATCTAAATCTGAACCGATCTTACTCAATTTCTGCATAGGTGTTTCTAGTTGGATTATAAGATGTTGTGCCAAATTTAAAGAAAATTGAGTATAATATGTGGTTTCTTGAGCGGAAAATGTCAAATCGGGAGCGACATTTGTATGGGAGCTATATCTAAATCTGAACCGATCTTACCGAATTTAGGCATAGGTGTTTCTAGTTGGATTGTAAGATGTTGTGTCAAATTTAAAGAAAATCGAGTACAATATGTCGTTTCTAGAGCGGAAAATGTCAATTCAGGAGCGACATTTGTATGGGGGCTATATCTAAATCTGAACCGATCTTATCCAATTTCTGCGTAGGTGTTTCTAGTTTGGTTATAAGATGTTGTGCCAAATTTAAAGAAAATTGGGTACAATATGTGGTTTCTAGAACGGAAAATGTCAAATCGGGAGCGACATTTGTATGGGGGCTATATCTAAATCTGAACCGATCTTATCCAATTTCTGCGTAGGTGTTTCTAGTTTGGTTATAAGATGTTGTGCCAAATTTAAAGAAAATTGGGTACAATATGTGGTTTCTAGAACGGAAAATGTCAAATCGGGAGCGACATTTGTATGGGGGCTATATCTAAATCTGAACCGATCTTACCGAATTTCGGCATAGGTGTTTCTAGTTGGATTGTCAGATGTTGTGTCAAATTTAAAGAAAATCGGGTACAATATGTCGCGTCTAGAGCGGAAAATGTCAATTCAGGAGCGACATTTGTATGGGGGCTATATCTAAATCTGAACAGATCGTATCCAATTTTTGCATAGGTGTTTGTAGTTGGGTTATAAGATGTTGTGCTAAATTTAAAGATAATTGGGTACAATATGTGGTTTCTAGAGCGGAAAATGTCAAATCGGGAGCGACATTTGTATGGGGGCTATATCCAAATCTGAACCGATTTGCCTCAAATTAAATAGCGTTCGTCCTTGTTCCACAAAACTTACGTGTGCCAATTTTTGTTAAGATCGGACTATAATTGCGACCTGTAATTTGATTACAACAATAGATGGACAGACAGACGGACAGACGGACAGACGGACAGACGGACAGACGGACATTGCTAAATCGACTCAGAAAGTGATTCTAAGTCGATCGGTATACTTAACAATGGGTCTATCTCGCTTCCTTTTGGGTGTTACAAACAAATGCACAAAGCCATAATACTCTCGTGGAGTGTATAAAAATTATTTAAAGTGCTTCCAAGGGTCTATTAATTCAGAAAAAAATTGGGCTAAAATGCAACTTACAAAAAATTACACGGGAAAACATGATTTTTAGAGGAGTTTTCAGTAGCGTTTAGCTCACAGATGGCTTGACCCAGTGACGAAATATTTTGTAGATCATCATTAAACAATCCAATCTTCATTTCTGGGGGTGACCGCTGAAATTTATTTTCGTGACTCATCCTAATGTACATGTGTCGATACAACAGTATTTCACCAATTGATAATCCGATTTTAATATTGAATTCGATTTTTGCTACATCTTCGGCATGCTCGATGTGAACACTTTCATGTATGACATTAGACCGGTTTACATACGCAATACTGGGATTACCAACCAATATTTGATTTTATGATTACAGCCATTTTGTGGAGAAAATTTTATTCACAACTCGTTAAAAACTAGTGTTATTGTATTCTTAAATGCAAGAAATGTTTCCTTTTTTGCACACGACTTGAAGGGGTGGCTGGAACAGATGCCTTCTTTGGCATGTGAGCCGGTTTAATGTACATATACAATCTCACACATCCGTCTACGTATGACTCCCTGTATATCCGAATGTGCATATGTATGTGTGTTTAGGATAGAATGTATCCCAGCTCAAGCACAAATATTTAATGACGTGTGTATTGGTGCTGTGATTTCTTCTCAGTGCGCGCGTGGGTGTGTGTGCAACGATTGAATAAATTAGTAATTTTTCAGTCAATCTGATAATATCAAAAGGAAATTGTGATTGGATTTATTCGAATTTAAACTGATATAGTAATACGCTGACAATTGATGTTTTCTGCCTCAACAATTTGTAGAGATAAACGTTAAATTTTATTCCATTTTAGATTTTCCCTTCATTCTTAACCGCATTGAATACGCACGCTTACGTATGTTCAATGTCCATTACAAATGTACTAAATGGTTTAAAGGTTTACCCTTAATAAGATTTGTTATTAAAAAATCAATAATTTAAATCCTAAACGCTGCAAAGACGAACATGTAACTAGGTTAGCATCACAGATATCAACCATTTTACATGTCCAGTAGACCAAGCAAGCCGAATACAAGGTTGTGCTAGACTTCTCTTGCATAGGGCGACGAAATAAATATTGCATTTTTTTCAATCCAACTCCAAATAATTTCTTTTAGGCTGAGTTTCTTTACTCTTTTTCAATTTTTTTGGTGTAGCAATGGAAACCCCGTTAAAAATTTGGCTTGGTATTTTTCTGGCGTCAAATTGCATCAGTATATTGGGTACAATTTTTGAAAAACTCCGCAACATGAAGATATATATTTATACCCTCCACTGGTTATATCCTCCACTAGGGTATAATGTGTTTGTGTTTTAACATACAAAAGGAAACGAAACAGGTCCATCGTTTATTAAATCAATCGTCTTGGCATCACTTTCTGTGGTGATTTAATCATGCCCGTCAGTCTGTCCTATAGGTTCAGTCTGTCCTATTTATAGGTTCGAGAATGGACGCTATTGAATTTAAACCATTTCGGTTTAGATTTTATTTTTTGTATACCCTCCACCTCCAGGATGGGGGTATACTAACCTTGTCATTCCGTCTGTAACACCTTGAAATATCGACCTGAGACCCTATAACGTATATATATTCTTGATCGTCATAAAATTCTAAGACGATCTAGCCATGCCCGTCCGACCGTCCGTCTGTCCGTCCATCTGTTGAAAGCACGCTAGCATCTAAACGAAAGATGCTAGGAAGTCCACGTATTTATACGTCTAATAGTCGTAGATCGGTTGGGATTGAAACTGGGTGAAATCGGCCCAAAGGTAAAAATGTTTCCCTCACAAGGACTGAAAAAGCCCATAATAATCCCTAATATTTTAGAGTATTTAAGCATATTTTTTTAACATGTCTGCTTGTACTTACTTGATACTGGGTATACGCATAAATAATAATAAAAACGAGCACCATAAAACGATTTTTATTCGTAGGGGGTGAACTGGTGCAAAAAGGGATAAAGATGGTACATATCAAACGACAACAGCTAGAAACACGAAATTCGCTGTGTACATTCCTATAATTGAGTAGATACATAATATGGAATTATTGTTTCCAAATTCGTACTTTTAGGGTATGAAATGGGAGTAAAATGGTACAAACCAAACGGCTGCACCTAGAATAATGAAATTTGGTGCATACATTCCTGTGATTGCGTGGGGATAAGAATAGTACCAAACAAATGACCGCAGCTATAGTCATGAAATTCGGAGTAATCATTCCTCTGACTGCGTAGACATGAAAAATAAAAGGTTTTTTTCAAATTCATACAGTTGAACTTCGATTAACCGTGATGCTCGGGACCGGGCTAAACACGGATAACCGAAAATCACGGTTAAAAGAGGTAAACTTTTACATGTATAAATTTTATTATTTTTATTTATGAACTGGGATATTGTCCTGGCTCAAGACCATTTTGCATCTATATTTAATAAAATGCAAATTTATTTACAAATGGCATGGTGACATTTATTACTTGGCTGCAGACTACAAACGAGAATCACAACTCACTTGCCGAATTTGCGTTGTGATTCTCGTTCGTTTGTGTGAATTATCTCCTTATAGAGGCCGGGTTTGATGTTGAAAAGTCGCTGCGAAGCCACTTGAAAAGACTTTTGACATGGTCGAAATCATGATCGTGATAGTCTGCAGCCAAGTAATAAATGTCACCATGCCATTTGTAAATAAATTTGCATTCTATTAAATATAGATGCAAAATGGTCTTGAGCCAGGACAATATCCCAGTTCAAATCAAATATTGATTACAGACCAAAAAAATACAAACGAAAAAACTAAAACAAATTTTTATTTATTTTTGACAAAAACATGTAAATCTGCGTCTATAAATAACTTATCATATCTCTAGGAATACATACATTTATTTAAAAAATTCTTTTATGGAAGTCTGTCTTATGCTTTTAGCTTTTGATTGTTTTTCCAACAAATGAGTTTGTATGCGATATATTTGCATTTTATCTGGTTCTGAAATACTTGGATAATTAAAGTTTTCTAAAAACCTAACAAAATACTACTAGCCTCTATTGCCTGAGCCAATGTAGGCGTTTCGTCCGCATTTCCTCCATCTGATTCCTCGGAATTTGAATCAAGCTCATCTTCTTGGCTTTGGGTAACCCTGTCTACGATTTCGTCTTCAGATATAATAGCAAACGGAGCGACATCCACTTTTCGACAGCATCAATCGTACATCCAGACGGTATGGTTTGTATCTGTTTGTATCTCAACAAGGCTATTTGGAGCATCTTCATTATGAGATAGTACGTTATTCCAAACTCTTTTTAAAACTTGTGGAGTAACAGAGTCCCACGAATCTGCGGCTGCCCACAAAGCTGTCTTAATATTCAAAGACTTATCGAACTGACGTCTGTCATTAGCACCAACAAGTTTTTGAACGATCAGTTTACGGTAGTGACATTTGAAGCTCCGAATTACTCCTTGATCCATAGGCTGAATCAAGGACGTGCAATTTGGTGGGAGATATTTTACTGTAACGTTTTCAGATATCATAGCATTTACATCTGGGTGTGCTGGACAGTTGTCTAATAGTAAAAGTATTTTACAGTTATTTTTGAGACCGATGCGCCGTTGATGTTCCTTTGCTTCTGGTACAAAATTTTGATTAAACCACTCCAGAAATAGTTGTTGTGTTACCCAAGCTTTCTTATTAGATTTATAAATCACAGGAAGGTGCTCAACGTTTTTTAAAGCTCTTGGATGGGCACTTTTTCCTATTATCATCAATTTACACTTGTGAGTTCCTGCAGCATTTGAACAAACTAGCACTGTGATTCTCTCCTTGGATTCCTTGTACCCTTCAATAGAATATTCATTACCACTAGCCAAAGAACTCTGAGGCAAACACCTCCAAAATAGACTGGTTTCGTCTGCATTGTATCAGTTGTAAGTTGTTCGTTTTTAATGATTTCATCCAAGTCGTCCACAAACATCGTAGTAGACTCATAATCAGCACACTCCTTTTCTCCCGTAGATTTCAGTCGACGGATTCCATGACGTTTTTTGAATTTATCCAACCAACCAAATGAATAAGTGCACTCTGAATTCATGTTTAACTTCAAATCGAACATTTTTGCCTTTTCGACAATCATTTCGCCTGAAGTTCAGTTCAGTTAACTTACCTGAAATTGGAGTTCCTTTAAATCTTTCTTGCCGAAACCATTCATATGTTGCGAAATCAACTTTTGGATTTTCGGATGTTTTTAGTGTATATCTGTGTTTAAGGCCAAGCATTGAATCAGTATCGGAGCAAAATTTTAAAATCCGATCTTTGTTTTTTATTAAATCGGATACAGTTTGAATGCCAACTCCATATTTTTCAGACAACATTTTAAAAGGTACTTTACGTTTTGAGTATTCATTAATCAGCTCAATTTTTTTCTTTAATTGAAAGAACCTTTCTTGCTCTTTTCGCGGATTTAGTTTTTGACGGTGGCATGATGTAAGGAAAACACGTCTTGACAGATCAAATTTCACACTGATGAATGAATATGAAATTTGATATGAAAATTACACTTTCATGAAAAAGGGGAATCACCGAATTTTAATATGAGAGATGTGTGTGTATTACACGAAAAAAACAAACAAGCAGTCACATGGACATGTGCATCACGGATAATAGAGGTAAATCACGTTTAATAGAGGTAAAAAATCAACCACTCAGCTTCACGGTTAATAGATAATCACGGTTAATAGAGTCACGGTTAATCGAAGTTCAACAGTATTTTATTACAAGATACAATTTTATTTTATTACAAGGATACAATGGGCACAGGGGATAAAAATAGTACCAACTAAACGAATACAGCTAGAATGATGAAATTCGGTGTGTACATCCCTCTAATTACCAAGACACGTAAAATAAAGAGATTTTAGATAGACGTACTCTTGAGGGGGTAAAATTGGAACATGGGGATAAAAATGGTACCAACCAAATTGCCGCAGCTAGAATCATGGAATTCGATGCATACATTCCTCTGACTGCATATATGCGCAAAATCAAAAGATTTTTCCAAATTAGTAGCTTTACGGCAAAAATTGGTTGTATCATGAAGATGATTGGTTGAGTCATTGAAGATTTTCAAAATTTGTACTTTTGGAATTAAAATGGAATGGAAATACAACCAACTGTAGCACCCACTACCTACAAATATTTATGTTATTTAAGCTTTTTATACACTCCACGAGAGTATTATGTCTTTGTGCATTTGTTTGTAACACCCAAAAGAAACAGAGAAAGACCCATTGTTAATTATACCGATCGACTTAGACTCACTTTTTAAATCGATTTAGCAATGTCCGTCTGTCTGTCTGTCCATCTATTCTTGTAATCACGATACAGGTCGCAATTGTAGACAGAACCAAATGAAACTTTGCACAACGAAGTTTTTCGGGATAAGAACGAACGTTATTTCATTTGAAGAAAATCGGTTCAGATTTAGATATAGCCCCATACGAATTTCACTCCCAATTTGATTCTTTTCACTCTAGATACCACATATTTTAACAGATTTTCTTCAAAATTGGCAAAACATCTTATAGTTCAACTAGAAACACCTGTGGTAAAAATGGGACAGATCGGTTCCGATTTATATATAGCTGCCACACAAATTTCACTCCCGATATCACTTTTTCCACTCTATAAACCACGTATTTTAACAGATCTTTTTCAAATCTTTCAAAATATTTTATATTTCAAATAGAAACACCCATGGTGAAAATGGGTCAGATCGGTTCAGATTTACATATAGATCCAATATAAATTTCGCTCCCAGATAGACCTTTTCAGCTCCGGAAACCACGAATTTTCACCGAATTTCTTTGAAGTGAGCATAACACGTTATATTTGAACTTGAAGAACTTATTTTGAAAGTTAGTCACTTTATTCCATGTTTGTATATAGTCCCGATACAAATATTCTTTTCGATTTAACAAATTGGACCAGGTCATATTAGCCTATAATTAGGAAACATACAAAAATTCTTCCCGTTTTCACTTTTTACCGAGTTGAATTGTATTCGGATAGAAAGTGGAGTGTATCATATAGTTGGCCCCGCCCGACTTTAGCCTTTCCTTACTTATTTATATATAAGAATATTTATTTTTTGACACTACACAAGAGTGGCCCGAGTACTAAAGGTGATATTAAAAAAATACAATGCCAATTTTTTCCTCTCCATCATAAAATAGCAGAGACGAAATTTGGCCAATTTTTTTAAGTTAATAAAATTACCAATATTTGTTACTTCTTTTTTAATAAAATCTGAAATCTGTATTAAGTAACATTTCGAGAATTCTTAACCTTATGGGTCAATTTGACCACTTTTCGAGAAAATCAAAATAAGTCATATTAAAGAGGAGAGAGTCATTTAAATTGTTCTACAAAAAACAAAGACACAAATTTCACGCTTAAATTGCAAAGTTGTACGGAAACTTATACAACAAAATTATTAGGGATAAAATTGGTCCATGTTTTTTTGGAAAATCGATCTTTTTCGACTACAAATTTGGGTGTTTCGGTAGATAACGATAAACAAACAAGTAAGGAAAGGCTAAAGTCGGGCGGGACCGAAAAAAGAAAATCGGGTACAATATGTGGTTTCCAGATTGGAAAAAGGCAAATCGGGAGCAACATTTGTATGGGGGCTATATCTAAATCTGAACCGATATTACCCATTTTCAGCACAAGTATTTCTAGTTAGTTTATAAGATGTTAAGCAAAATTTCAAGAAAATCGGGTACTATATGTGTTTTATGGAGCGGAAAATGTTAAATCGGGAGCGACATTTGTATGGGGGCTATATCTAAATCTGAACCGATCTTACCCGCTTTCATTATAAGTGTTTCTAGTTAGATTATAAGATGTTATGCCAATTTGAAAGTAAATCGGGTACATTTTGTACCCGATTGTGGTTTCTAGACCGGAAAATGTCAAATCGCGAGCGACATTTGTATGGGGGCTATATCTAAATCTGAACCGATTTGCGTCAAATTTAATAGCGTTCGTCCTTGATCCACAAAACTTATTTGTTACAATTTTTGATAAGATGGGACTATAATTGCGACCTGGAATTTGATTACAACAATAGATGGACAGTCAGACAGACGGACATGCAAATGCATTAAAAATAACACGAAAATCTTAAAACTGGCGACTAAGAGGTCGTAAAGGAGCCATGTATTGACATATGCAAATTCATATTATTGGAGCATTTATGTAGGTTGCTTCAGAATTTCATACAGATGCTCTCTGAGAGTGGAGGTATATAAAAGTCGGTTAATCGACTGAAACGCACTTACTTGTTTTATTGTCACTTTGACATCAATTTAAATAATAACGTGGTTCAGATGTTTCGAACCCAAGTAATAGTATCCTGGTTTTTCCACTATTTAATGTTGTAGTACTACTTGAAGAAGTTATTTCTTTCAGTGTAGTCTTTTTACTTAAAATGTTCCTACACATCGTCTTAATTTAGTTCTATTTTAATAACTTTTGTTGTAGCACCAATGATTTTTAACTTTGCACTGGCAACAGTTTCTGTAAATATTTTCAATTTGGGCCTTAATTGTGAAGACACATTCAACGTATTCGTCAAATTTGTGTGGGGTATGCAGTTGCTTGTCACAGCGTGATGCGAATGCATTTTACGTATCTTGCTGTCACACACGCAGACACACATTTCCTCTTGCCACATTGAATGCGGTGGCGGAAGACGTGAATTCATCACATCAAGCCAAATGTTGGAAATGTGACGGGGTCGATCCAGCTCATCCGTTGAACGGTGAAAAAGTAAGTCACGTTCACACTATAATCGATTACTTGAAATTGTTTTAAATCCCTTCGAAAATTGGGCTCTGTGCGATTTTCGCGTATTCAAATTTAATTCTGACGAAAATTCAATTTCACAGATACAAAAATTGCAATTACACGTACACGTCGCAAGTACGTGTTCAATGAGTGGCACTGATTTGATTTGTTCGCATCGTCATCGCCAGCGCCACCCCTAGCAAAATATGGAATCATGTGGTGTATGTCATGTGTACATACTTCCTCGATTGTCCCAAGAAACCACCTTAATTTGAGCATTTTCCGAAATATGAAAATTTAACAAAGAGACTCATTAACATACTTCTACGCTGTTGTACGCACGTTCTCGCTTAGTCGATAGCTTAATGTTTAAGAACCGTAGATGCTCTAAAGCTATGAAATTGCGTCTGTCAACACACGCCATCCTACTTATCGACCAACCTCTTAGGGTTGCCACATTCAACTTGGCAGAAATGCTAATGTTTAAAGATAAATTTATTAGCGAACCCAATCTGTGGAAAGAGAGGGCGTGAAGCGACAAACATTTTTGTCATTAGTCATATGTCGACATTTCCAATGCTAATTTAATTTTTGATAACCATGGTTGATGAAACAATCGCAATATGTGTTTATTTCCGAGTAAAATGCACTTCAATCTATTGGTTTCTTATACAACTACTTTTCTCGAAAAACTAAAACGTTCAGGAGTACCAAAATAAGTTTACCTTTCTAGTACATTTCGATGGCTTCATTACATAGTGTACCAACTCGGGTGCCCTGACATAAGCCCCAAACCATTTTAGAGTTTAAGTCCGACTACCTTCGTGGACATAAACCCCAAAATGCAAAAAACTGAACATAAATGGATTTTTTTAAAATTTGTACCAACAAATTTGTTCTGGCTGAAATCGTGAAAGTCGATATGCACAGCTCTCTACCTACGAAGACTCGCAACTTAAATAGATTTTTCGATATTTTCACGTTTAAGGTGGATGCTAAACGATAAGGGATAAACGTGGTACCAAATAAAGTACCAACCTAGATACGACGGTTTAAATTTTCGATGACGCTGAGACAGAATTGAGGTTCTATGCCGTTAATGTGCCGAATTATCTCATCCTTTAGCTCTTGAATTGTTGCTGGTTTATCGACGTACACATTTTCTTTCAAATAACCGCAAAGAAAGAACTCCAACGGTGTCAAATCACATGATCTTAGCGGCCAATTGACTTCGCCACCATGTGAGATAACACGGCCATTGAATTTCACTGTGCAACATTTTTGAAGTCATTTCAAAATAACCATATACGGACACCGCTACATGATAAAAGACCAAAAAAAAAGACCCGTGTTTTTTTTCCCCCAAAGTCATGCACTTTTTTTATGGGCCCCCAGAGATTTGAGGCCTCGGTGTAATTTTTGGAAAAAAGTGATCATATTCTCAGGCTCATATCTTGCAAACCGTTCGGAATTTTGATTTACTCTCTGAGGCAAAGTTCTAGCTCTTGTCGTAAAGAACAAAATTGTGAACATATAAAATCAAAAAAACTTCATCTTCAAGGTCAAAATCGCAAAAAACTTAAATTCAGGGAAACAATCAACTACAAAAATGTACCTATGATCTCATTAAACAACTTTCTAGAACATATGAACTTCCGAGGACTGATTATTAACATCGTTTAGGTAGGAAAAATATATCTTGAAGGACTGTTTCTGTTAATGGTCAGTCGGACTACAGTGCGTATGAGTGATATTATCCTTAATCAACAGCACGTATACGCTACCTACACCCACTATAGCCTATAAGATGTGTTCGACGACATTTGCGATTTTGACCTTGAAGATGAAGTTTTTTTGATTTTGTTCTTTATGACAAGAGCTAGAACTTTGCCTCAGAGAGTAAATCAAAATTCCGAACGGTTTGCAAGATATGAGCCTGAGAATATGATCACTTTTTTCCAAAAATTACACCGAGGCCTCAAATCTCTGGGGGCCCATAAAAAAAAGTGCATGACTTTGGGGGGAAAAAAACACGGGTCTTTTTTTTTGGTCTTTTATCATGTAGCGGTGTCCGTATATGGTAATTTTTTTTTCGTGTTGCACTGTGTTTTTCGCGCAAAAGAGCCATTGCTTCGTTAGCTGTGTGGCAAGTGGCACCGTCCTGTTGAAACCACATATCGTCCACATCCATAGCTTCCAATTCGGGCCATATAAAGGTCGTTATCATCTCACGATAGCGAAGACCATTCACAGTAACTGCCTGACCGGCCTCATTTTGGAAAAAAAAATACGGCCCGATGATACCGCCAGCCCATAAACCGCACCAAACAGTCACTCTTTGTGGGTGCATTGGTTTTTCGACAATCACTCTTGGATTATCTCTCGCCCAAATGCGGCAATTCTGCTTATTGACGAATCCACTGAGGTGAAAATGTGCCTCATCAAATTGACCGAAAAAATCACGAAGTGCACGATATGCATTTAGATTTGATTGTCCATTTTCATAGTAAGCCTGAATAACTTTAACGCGTAGCTCGATTGTGTATCTTTCCATATCTTTCCATATTATCAAATTGAGTTATTCTGAAATTGAGAAATGTCAAATGAAATGCAGAAAAAACGTGACGTTTAGGTGTGTTTCACATTCAACATCGGCCCTTACAATTAACAACCCTTATAAGTCGGTTTAACCGACTGAAACTTACTTACTTGTTCTCTTCATCCATATACAATTCCAAATGTCTAGTCATCGACTAACACTCTCAACTTCCATCTTCTTCATTCGTCAGTATTTCACAAATTTCAGATTTTTCACAAATTCACTAATGTTATATGCTTCTAATGCCACAATCATCGATAGAAGACAGAAATATGGATAAGGTTTCATATTTTTCAACTGAGTCACTTGCATTTGTTTTTAGCACCATCCATGTTATAAGGTCTTTAATTTTACTTAGGGCCAGAGTATTTGTTGGCCATGGTAGATGGTTCGTGGCATATGGCGTCAGCTTCCACATTTGTAAGTCACTCATCCATACTTATTAATAAGGACAAAAATTACTTGATTCTCATTTTTCTCCAAAAAAAACTGAATTCCCAAAGATGGGAAAATGTTTTTTTAGGATTTTCTACTAAAACGGTCGCAATGGCTTTATTTAATGTTTTTATCCTTTTCATGATTTTTAGATATTTTTATTGGACCTTGTAAAATTTTGAGAGATGTGAACTGGAATGATCAAAATTTGTATTTGTGCACAAAACTCAGTCAAATTCGAAGAAACCATTCCTTTTTGACACTATCTATAAATAAATGTAGAAGTTATGATCCCAATTTCGCTATACATAGTGAAAATACTAGATTTTCTCTTCTTCTTAATTCGGCTGGTGTTAAAAATTTTCTCTAACACAGTCTTATCTTGTAACTTGTGATGTGATAAAAGGAACCCGTTTTAGAATGGCTTCTCGATCTTTGTTTGCTAGACATAAAATAAATCGAAAAAGTAAAAACGGAGTTAACTCCGCCCATATTGCTTTCCACAGAGGCTGTCAGTTTTCGTAGAATTGCAGTAAAATTACGTTCGTTTGTGAGAATCATCTCCATATAGAGGCCGGGTTTGATGTTGAAAAGTCGCTGCGAAGCCACTTGAAAAGACTTTCGACATGGTCGAAATCATGATCGTGATAGTCTGCAGCCAAGTAATAAATGTCACCATGCCATTTGTAAATAAATTTGCATTCTATTAAATATAGATGCAAAATGGTCTTGAGCCAGGACAATATCCCAGTTCAAACAAAAAATTACAGGAAAATGTTATTTCTTTAATATAGCGAAACCGAAACAAATAAAATTATTAAAATTAACCGAAACAAATAATTTCATAAATAAATATAAAATTTTTATTATTTCAAACCACGCTTATAAGACAAGGCTACGTTTATATTATATGTACATATATATCGAAATACTACTTCAAGTCAATGCAAAAAATAAATATAATACAGCAACCTTCAAAAAAGCTTAAATTCCATAAATATTGGTAGATAGTGGGTGCTACAGTTGGTTGTATTTCCATTCTATTTTAATTCCAAAAGTACTAATTTTGAAAATCCATTGTCTCTCACGTACACAGTGCAAGATAACCTGACTCCATGACACAGCCGTAAAAGTAAAAAGTACGAATTTGGAAACATCTTTATACACTCCACCAGAGTATTATGGCTTTGTGCATTTGTTTGTAACACCCAAAAGGAAGCGAGATAGACCCATTGTTAAGTATACCGATCGACGTAGAATCACTTTCTGAGTCGATTTAGAAATGTCCGTCTGTCTGTCCATCTATTGTTGTAATCAAACCTGTAAGGTCTCAATTATAGTCCGATCATAACAAAAATTGGCACAAGTAAGTTTTGTGGATCAAGGACGAACGCTATTTAATTTAAGGCAAATCGGTTCAGATTTAGATATAGCCCCCATACAAATGTCGCTCCCGATTTGACATTTTCCGCTCTAGAAACCTCATATTGTAACCAATTTTCTTTAAATTTGGCACAACATCTTATAATCCACCTAGTAATACCTATGCTAAAACTGGATAAGATCTGTTCAGATTTAGATATAGCTCCCATACAAATGTCGCTCCTGATTTGACATTTTCCGCTCTAGAAACGACACATTGTACCCGATTTTCTTTAAATTTGACACAACGTCTTACAATCCAACTAGAAACACCTATGCAGAAATTCGGTAAGATCGGTTCAGATTTAGATATAGCCCTTATACAAATGTCGCTTCCGATTTGACATTTTACGCTCTAGAAACCCCATATTATACTCGATTTTCTTTAAATTTGGTACAACATCTTATAATCCAACTAGAAACACATATGCAGAAATTAGGTAAGATCGGTTCAGAGGTAGATATAGCCCCCATACAAATGTCGCTCCCGATTTGATATTTTCCGCTGTAGAAACGACATATTGTACCCGATTTTCTTTAAATTTGGCACAACATCTTATAATCCAAATAGAAACATCTATGCAGAAAGTGGGTAAGATCGGTTCAGATTTAGATATAGCCCCCATACAAATGTCGCTCCCGATTTGACATTTTCCGCTCTAGAAACCCCATATTATACTCGATTTTCTTTAAATTTGGCACAACATCTTATAATCCAACTAGAAACACATATGCAGAAAGTGGGTAAGATCGGTTCATATATAGATATAGCCCAAATACAAATGTTGCTCTTGAATGTTTAACCGATTTTGGCCAAACTATACATATTATATTTCACCTATTTCGTTCCAGGTTTCAATATACCCCCATATAAATGTCCTTTCCGATTTAACATTTTTTTTCAAACACATACATTTACAGGATACAAAAATCCTTCCCGTTTTCACTTTTTCACCGAATTGAATTGTATTCGGATAGAAAGTGGAGTGTATCATAGAGTGGGCCCCGCCCGACTTTAGCCTTTCCTTACTTGTTTTATTTTGTTTATCTATGCGGTCAGAGATATGTATACGCCGAATTCCATGATTCTAGCTGCTTCCATTTGGTTGGTACCATTTTTATCCCCTTTCCCCCCTTTAAAGTACGACTTTCTTAAATCTCTTTTATTTACGTGTTACGCAATTAAATGAATATACACACAAATTTCATCATTCTAGCTGTAGCCGTTAGATGGTACCATATTTATCCCTATGTTCCCATTATATCCCTTGAAAGTACGAATTTTGAAAATCCTTTTTATTTTTCGTGTCTACGCAATCAGCGGAATGTATACTCCGAACTTCGTGACTCTAGCTGCGGTCATTTGGTTGGTACTATTTTTGTCCCCTTTTTCCATTTTAACCCCAAAAAGTACGAATTTCGAAAAATCTAAATCTACGCAATCAGTGGAATGTATAACACAAATTTCTTTATTTTAGGTGCACCAGTTTCGTTGATACCATTTTACTTTTCGCCCCCATTTCACCCCCTACGAATATGGGTATTTTCAGTCCTTATACGGGAAAAAATTTTCCCTTTGAACCGATTTCGCCGACTTTTAATTCCAACCGATCTACAACTATCTGACACATTTATGTCACATTTGGAAGTCCTAGATGTTAGCTGGTAGCGTGCTTTTAACAGACGGACGGACATGGATTGGTCGTCGTAGAATTTTATGACGATCAAGAATATATATACTTTATATGGTATCAGGTCGATATTTCAAGGTGTTACAAACGGAATGACAAAGTTAGTATACCCCCATCCTGGACGTTGAGGGTATAAAAAAGAATAAAACTGATATTAAGCAAACTGCTATACCTAAAATCGAGAAATTAGGTTTGTACATTCTACTGAGAACGCGAAACATATTGTATATTCAATATTATTACTTTTCATAACAAAATACTACGGACATTTAGGCTGTATCTAGAATCAAGAAATTGCAAATGGGATAATCGGCCTGAGGGAAATTGTTTGAAAATTGCTGCCTCATGTTCTCGTTTTGATTACTATTGAAGTTTTATATTCGTATAGTAGAATACTATTAATAATAAATAAAAGTTATTTAAAACAGTGTGCATAAGAATGCCTTATATTGTAAACAAATATTGTGATGTGCATAAAAATATCACAATTTGTTTAATATGTTAGTACACTTCTACGTAAAGTTGACAGCCTCTAATTTGCCGGTAATACTGTTGAATGTACTCCGTGGTGGATTGTATGTAAGATTCGGTCCGGCCGAATTTAACGCCTTTTTACTTGTTTTAATTATTACTTTTAGAGGAAACTAGACGAAAAGAGATACAAAATGTACAAATAAAACGGCAGCAGCTAGAATCATGAAATTCGATTCAAACTAGTACCAAGCAGATGACTGTAGCTAGAATCGTAAAATTGAGTGCGTACATTCCACTGTGAACGCGAAAGATAATGAATTTTAGAAATTCGTACTTTTGGTAAAAATAGGATAGAAATGGAAGCAACCAATCAGTCACTGTGTGAAAGGTCGGAATTGAAAATGGGCAAAAACGATCCAAAGGGAAGAATTTCTTCCTTAATATGAATGAATGAAGATAGCACCAGTAATATTCATATTCAGGTTATGTAAGGATAATTTTCGAAAATAGCTGTCTTTTTGAATGCACCTTTGTGCACCTATTATTTTGATAGTCGCCCTATAAGCTTTTTATACCCTACACCACTTCGTGGACTAGGGTATTATAAGCTAGTTTCGCGCCAAATGTTTGTAACACCAACAAATAATTGAGCTAGACCCACCTTTAAGTATACGGATCGGCTTAGAATCCCCAGCTGAATCGATGTAACGACATCTGTCTGTCCGTCCGTCCGTCCGTCCGTCTGCTGTCCATCTAAGCTTGTTCGCACTCTACAGGTCGCAATTGTGGTCCGATTGTCATGAAATTTGGCAGAGTTCATTTTTTTTAGTCAAAGACGACTGGTATTGAATTTGAAAAAATCTGTTCAGATTTAGATATAGCCTCCATACTAATATCCCTATAATTTACACTATCACTGCTCTAGAATACACATTTTACATGGGCTCATGACCAAATTTTCAGGATCCTGTTATATTTGAACTAGAAACAGTTCACGGGAAAGTGGATCAGATGGGTCTATGTTTTGATATAGCCCCCATACAAATGTACCTCCGATTTACAATGTTACTGCTCTAAAATGCACATTTTCCATCGGATCTCGATCAAATTTTCCAAACAATGTTACATTTATACTACAAACATGTATTTTGAAAGCCAGCTATATAAGTCAATATTTTTGTATAACCCCCATACAAATGGGTCCCCAATTTACACTATTATCGCTCTAGAACCCACATCTTACATTGGATCTTGATAAAATTTTGCAGATCATGTTTTATTTCAATAAATAATACCTACTTTGATGGTGATCTATGAAAGCCCAATTTTTAATGTAGCGCCCTTACAAATGGGCCCTGCTTTTAATCATCACCTTTCTAGGACCCACATTTTACATCGGAAGTTTATCAAATTTTGCACATTATATTTATATTTCAACAATGAAAGTCAAATATATGGGTCCATATTTTGGTATAACCCTCATACAAACTGAGCCCCAATTTTTACTCTATTATAGCTTTAAACCCACATAGTGCATTGAATCTCGATACAATTTTGCAGATCATGTTATGTTTCAACTAAGAATACCTGTTTTGAAAGTGATCTACATGGCCCACTTGCTTAATTGTAGCGCCCTTACAAAAGGGCCCCATTTTTATTATTATCCTTCTATGACCCACGTTTTACATCGTAAGTTTATCAAATTTTGCTGATTATATTATATTTCAACTAAGAATATATACTATGAAAGTCGAATATATGTGTCCGTACTTTGGTATAACCCAAATGGGGCCCCATTCTACTGTATTACAGCTCTAGAAACTACATCTTACATCGGATCTTGAACTAAGAACAAATACCGTGAAGGAGAACTATATAGGCCCATGTATTGACACAGGCCCCAAGTGTTGCTATAGGCCCCCTTCAAATGTCCGACCGATCCATGCTATTACCGTTGTATAATTTGTATTTTTCATTGGATCTTGATCAATTTTTCCAGATCGTGTTATATTTACTTTACTCGGGATATCTGTCGGAAAATTGGAATAATTACCATATTATTTACCATAAATTAAATTTGACTAAATATGAATTTATAGCATACTGTATAATTTATATGAAATACATAAAATTGCTCCCATGAAACACCTGCGTTTAGTAATCAAAGCGAGGTATATACGAGGGAGTGGTGTAGGGTATCATATAGTCGGCCCCGCCCGACCAGAGAAAGGAGCCGAGGTGGCGCAAGTCGGCGGCGCGCCGCCGCCGATGAATATGGCTGAAATCGGCGCAGCAAAAACTAAAATTACAGGATAAAGACATTTCGATCTTTTTTAATCAACCATGTAGATATTCGAAATAACTACCAAATATTGCAAGAGGCTTGTTTACATAAACAGCCGTTAAAACGCGCAAAAGGCACATCAAAAATAATAAAATAAATCTAAATATGACACACCAACCATCTATTACTAAGTCTTTCGTAAATAAGAAATGGATTTATCGGATTAAGACGAAGATTTGGAAAATGTGGAATGTGCAAACATCGTAATATCATCCGGACCTGGCGCTGAATGTTGGACATATGCACTTTGGCCATTTTGGGGAAGACCAAATTTTGCAAAATATGCTTGCAAACTGAGAATAGGATTCTGAAAGGGTGAGATAACTTTAAATAACAGGCCTGTTCGATTGCACTTACTAGCTTAATATTTGTATGGAATTTACTCACTTAACAAGAAAGTAGCTTACTACTCTCTTAGTTACCAAGTAAGGTGGTGTCATGTGTTTATCTGTGAGTTGTATACCCTCCACTAGGGTATTATGTCTTTGTGCATTTGTTTGTAACACCCAAAAGGAAGCGAGTTAGACCCATCGTTTATTATACAGATCGGTTTAGAATCACTGTCTGAGTCGATCTAGCAATGTCCGCCTGTCTGTCTGTCTGTCCATCTATTGGTGTAATAAAATTACAGGTCTTAGCAAAAATTGGCATTTGGATATAAATATACTTTGCAACTCACAATTTTGATTCATCATAGTTTGATATTGAAATGTAATATTCATTCATTTTATAAATAATTTTCCAATAATTGTCATTCGATATACAGCTTTTGTTCAATAATTTGTTCATATTTGTGTATCCACTACATGGCACAAGTAAGTTTTGTGGATCAAGGACTAACGCTATTTAATTTGAAGCAAATCGGTAAGCTAGTAAACCCAATCGAACAAGCCTAATGAAAATATTAGGCTTAATTACATTACATGTCCTACAGTAAAGGACTAAGAAAAGGCTAAAGTCGGCCTGGTCTGACTGTATGATACACTATATTAAATAATCAATACAGAATTCATTGGCCCGATTTTAGGGATCCAATTATAAAAAAATTTTAAAATAGAACGTATGTGGCATATCACAATCATTTAAGCTCTAGAACAAATGTTTTAACCTCATATTAACACATAGGCAAATGTTTAATTGTCGAAATTCAATGATAATTAGAATTTTATTACAACGCCGCCGAATTAGGAAACATCAGGTTTTATTAAACAAATATCGCAATTTATTCAAGATATTACAATTTGAAGATACCGGATGTGTGTGTTCTTTTGGGTCTAATTTGCTAGGAACGTACTACGTAGATTATTAGCGTAACCGGGTTTCGGACGTGCTTAACTATTTTCCTCTCTGGTATTCATCACAGAACACGTACTGGATTTCTTAATTCTTTACATTTTCTCCCCCGTGATATGTTTAAATATAGCAATATTCGCATTCAGAATCTTGTGAGAAAATTAAAAATAAAATATCACTTTTTGGAATGACGTCTTTGTTGCCTGAATATAAAAATTGAAATGTTATATCTCCTATAACTCCTTTAAAAATAAACATCGTGACTTAAGAGCGCTTTCAATCACCCTTCCATCAACCAGCCTGGCAACCCTAACAGCACTACTTGCCACATTGTCAAGCGGTAATGACAACGACATGTCAAGACATCGTGGCTGCAGGTAGGGGCGCCGTGGAGCAATACGAGTGTGTTTCCGCTGTACTGTCGTTTCTTGCAACAGTTGCTATTTTAATTTCTTAATTAACTTTACGCTATGTTTCACCTGAAAGGTATTTATTAATTACAGTTTTTTGCTGTTTTGTTTGTATCAATTCAATTTCTTATTGAGTTTATTTACAAAGGGTTCACTGCGTATTCTTGCTGGTTGCCGGTTGTTGAACGGTGTGTCAATTAATATAATGATACGAATTTATGCCACCTTTGCATTAAAACTCATTTCTCCAGAATATAATGACGGCGGAAATAATGAAATGTTTATCAAATAATTGTATTGTTGGCTTATGTTGGATTTCGGGTTAATTTGCTTAAGATGTGGCGAAGACAAAATTCCTTAATCCATATACATGGGCCAATATATACTCGAATGTGGATAATTAACGGAGGCGAATATTAAAGGAGCAGTTCACAAACAAGTTTGTTAATTTGTTGTTTGCTTTGTTACAAAAATCGCAAAAAAAATATCAAAACATTTTTGTTTCTTCACTTCATTTTTATACATTCCACGAGAGTATTATGTCTTTGTGCATTTGTATGTAACACCCAAAACGAATCGAGATAGACCCATTGTTAAGTATACCGATCAACTTAGAATCACTTTTTGAGTCGATTTAGCAATGTCCGTCTTGTAATCAAAGTACAGGTCGCAATTGCAGCCAGAACCAAAGGAAGCTTTGCACAATTAAGTTTTTAGGGATAGGGAAGAAATTCGGTTCAGATTAAGATATAGCCCCCATACGAATTTTACTCTCGATTTGACTCTTTTCACGATAGATACCACATATTATAACAGATTGTTTCCAAATTTGGCAAAATATCTTATATTTCCACTAGAAACACCCGTGTAAAAATTGGTCAGATCGGTTCAGATTTATTTATAGCTCCCATACAAATTTCAATCCCAAATTGACTTTTTCCGCTCTAGATACCACATATTTTATCAGATTGTTTTCAAATTTGGCAAAACATCTTATATTTAAACTATTAACACCTGTTGTGAAAATAGGTCAGATCGGTTCAGATTTATATATATCTAACATTCAAATTTCGCTCCCGAATATTTTAACAGATTTTCTTCAAATTTGGTAAAATATCTTATATATCCACTAGAAACACCCATGGTAAAAATGGGTCAGATCGGTTCAGATATATATGTAGGTCCCATAGACATTCCGCTCCCGGCTTGATTTTTCCGCCCCAGAAACGACGTATTCTCTGAGAATTTCTTAAAACTGAGCATAACACTTTATACTTAACCTGTAAGAACCTACTGTGTAAGTGGGTCACACCATTCCATGTTTGGATATAGCTTCTATACAAATATTCTTCTCGATTTGACAAATTGGGTCAGGTCATATTAGCATATGATTAGGAAGCATACAAAACTCCTTCCCATTTTCAACTTTTTACCGAATTGAATTGTATTCGGATAGAAAGTGGAGTGTATCATATAGTCGGCCCCGCCCACTTTAGCCTTTCCTTACTTGTATTTATTCCTTTCGTGTTTTGGTAGTTTCTTTATGGTTGTAAATATTTTCTTTCATTTCATGATTTGATTGTGATCGATAGGATAATTTAAAAGTAGTTTTATGTGGAGTCACGGATATTTCTGAATTAAGGTTAATTATCTATTCTCCATTTATGCTTACTTTCGAGCTTCCCACATGAATTAAAGATATACATTTTTAGCCACTCCGGCTTCACTGTATTTGCAAAAGGGTTATTTTGTCATTGACATTGATGCAATAGTGGAAGTTGTCATGGTTGTTACTTCAGAAAGTTGCCACCATGAAATTATATTTACTTTCGAAACAATGGCTAATTAATAGTAGCAAATGTCAAAGTGACAATGTTGCGGAAATTGTTAATATTACTCTGCGCTACACTGAACATCTACCAAGTTCAGGGTTCTTTATAATGTATTCCTAGGGACGAACGGACGGCCGGAAGGAAGAAAGGAAGGAACGAATGAAGGTACATTTAATTACCTTTTCCCATCGACACTTATGACACCATCTCCATCATCGGCTGTAATGTTTTCCTCCTCCATTGTGGTGTTAAGGAATATCAATAGTGTGTCACATATACGTAATAGTTATTGATTGATAAAGAAAGAAAGAAAAGAGGAAACTTAACGCAACATCAAGTCGAACATTATAATTCCAATGAACAGCTTATAGTTGTAATCTATTGTCACAATGTTTTGTCATCGACACATATTTTTTTTTCGTTTCAACTCCATGGGAAACATATTGAAACGCCCTTCTTGAAGAGAAAAATCACCCATTTGCGGGCCACAGTTTATAAATAGAATACAATAGCAATGGCAGCAGTATTTCCCCTAATGGGTGATGCACAGTGGTTATGCGAATTGCTTTTGATGAAAATCGATCACTTGCAGAAATTTATTGATGAAAGTGTTTTTATACCATCCACGAGGGTATTATGTCTTTGTGGATTTGTTTGTAACACGCACAAGGAAACGACATAGACTCATCGTTATTATACAGATCGGCTTAGAAAAGTATTAAAAGTACAGGTCGAAGTTATTGTCCGATCCTAACAAAAATTGGCACAGATAAATTTTGCGGGACAAGGACGAACGCTATTTGATTTGAAGCAAACCGGTTCAGATTTTGACATAACTCCCATACAAATGTCGCACCCGATTTGATTTTGTCCGCTCTATAAACCAAATTTAATCTTATTATTGAACTAGAAACATCTATGTTAAAAGTCGGTCAGATCTGTTCAGATTTAGATATAACTCCCACACAAATTTCGGTCTCGATTTTACTTTTTTTCGCTCTAGAGACAACATATTTTAACCGACAATGTTCACATTTAGAGCAACACCTTATATTTCAGCTAGAAACATCTATGGTGAAAGTGAGTCAGATCGGTTCAGAATTCTCGCTCTCGATTTTACTTTTTCCGCTCTAGAGAGCACATATTTTACCGATTTTCTGAAAATTTTGCGCAGTATCTTATAATTTAACTAGAAAGCGTCAAATTTGGCGTAATACCTTAAATTTCAACTAGAAACATATATCTTGATAGTGAGCCAGATCTGTTCAGATTTCTATACAAATTTATACTCTGGATTTGACTTTTTCCGCTCTAGAAATCAGATTTTTTAACCGATTTTCTACAAATGTTAATAATTCAAATTGAAACATCTATGGAACGATTTTTGTATGCAGAAAAAGTCAAAGCTAGAGCGAAATTTGTGTGGGAGTTATATAGAAATCTGAACCGATCTGACTCACATTAGGCATAGATGTTTCTATTTTGAGTATAATCTACTGTGTCCAATTTGAAGAAAATCGGTTAAAGTATCTGGTTGTTAGAGCGGAAATAGTCAGATCGAGAGCAAAATTTTTTATGGGAGCTATATCTAAATCTGAACCGATTTGACAAATTTCACCACAGACGTTTCTAGTTCAAATATAAGGTTTTGTGCCAAATTTAAAGCAAATCATGTGGTTTCTAGAGCGGTAAAAGTCAAATCGGGAGTGACAATTGTATAGGGGAGACCTGTACTTTGCTTATAAGAATAGACGGAGGGACAGACGAACGGACATGGCTAAATCGATTCAAAAAGTGATTCTAAGTCGATCGGTATACTTAACAATGGGTCTATCTCGCTTCCTTTTGGATGTTACAAACAAATGCACAAAGACATAATACCCTAGTGGAGGGTATAATAAAATTACATTTAAAAACAAGTAAGGAAAGGCTAAAGTCGGGCGGGGCCGACTATATAATACCCTACACCACTCCCTGCGTATGTACCTCGCTTTGATTACTAAACCCAGGTATTTCATGGGAGCAATTTTATGTAGTTCATATAAATTATACAGTTACTATAAATTAATCTTTTGTCATATTTAATGTATATGGTTAATCATATGGTAATTGATCCAATTATCCGACAGACAAATACAAATTATACAGTAGTAATACGATGAATCGGACCGACATTTCAAAAGGGGGCCTATAACAACATTTTGGGCCTGGTCCAAAACATGGGCCTATATATTTCTCATTCACGGTAGGTATTCGTAGTTGAAACATATAATGATATGCAAAATTTGATGAATATCCGATGTAAGATGTAGTTTCTGGAGCTTTAATATATCAGAATGGGGCCCCACTTGGGTTATACCAAAGTATGGACATATGGGCATTTTCCAAACAAGTAAGGAAATGCTACAGACGGACGGACTTTCTATCTCATTACAATTCAATTCGGTAAAAAAGTGAAATCGGGAAGGATTTTTGCATCCTGTAAATGTATGTGTTTGACAAAAAATGTTAAATCGGGATGGACTTTTGTATGGGGGTATATTGAAACCTGTAATGATGTGCCCCCTTTCACCATGTATGTTTATTGGTGAAATATAATATGTAAAGTTTGGCCAAATTCGGTTAAACATTCGGGAGCAACATTTGTATGAGGGCGATATCTAAATCTGAACCGATCTTACCCACTTTATTATGCCAAATTTAAAGAAAATCGGGTGCAAGATGTGGTTTCTGGAGCGGAGGGAGTCACATTTGTATGGGGGCTATATCTAAATCTGAACCGATCTTACCCAGTTTCGGCATAGATGTTTCTAGTTCGGTTATAAAATGTTGTGCCAAATTTAAAGAAAATCGGGTACCATATGTGGTTTCTAAAGCGGAAAAAGTGAAATCGGGAGCGACATTTGTATTGGTGCTATATCTAAATCTGAACCGATCTTACCCAATTTTTGCATACGTGTTTCTAGTTCGATTATAAGATGTTCTGCAAAATTTAAAGAAAATCGGGTACAATATGTCGTTTCTAGAGCGGAAAATGTCAAATCGGGAGCGACATTTGTATGGGAGCTATATCTAAATCTGAACCGATCTTACCCAATTTTTGCATACGTGTTTCTAGTTGGATTATAAGATGTTCTGCCAAATTTAAAGAAAATCGGGTACAATATGTCGTTTCAAGAGCGGAAAATGTCAAATCGGGAGCGACATTTGTATGGGGGCTATATCTAAATCTGAACCGATCTCACCCAATTTTTGCATAGGTGTTTCTAGTTGGATTATACGATGTTGTGCCAATTTTAAAGAAAATCGGGTACAATATGTGGTTTCTAAAGCGGAAAAAGTGAAATAGGGAGCGACATTTGTATTGGGGCTATATCTAAATCTGAACCGATCTTACCCAATTTTTGCATACGTGTTTCTAGTGCGATTATAAGATGTTCTGCAAAATTTAAAGAAAATCGGGTACAATATGTGGTTTCTAAAGCGGAAAAGTGAAATAGGGAGCGACATTTGTATGGGGGCTATATCTAAATCTGAACCGATCTTACCGAATTTTTGCATAGGTGTTTCTAGTTGTATTATAAGATGTTCTGCCAAATTTAAAGAAAATCGGGTACAATATGTCGTTTCTAGAGCAGAAAATGTCAAATCGGGAGCGACATTTGTATGGGGGCTATATCTAAATCTGAACCGATCTTACCCAATCTTTGCATAGGTGTTACTAGTTGGATTATAAGATGTTGTGCCAATTTTAAAGAAAATCGGGTACAATATGTGGTTTCTAAAGCGGAAAAAGTGAAATAGGGGGCGACATTTTTATGGGGGCTATATCTAAATCTGAACCGATCTTACCCAATTTCGGCATAGGTGTTTCTAGTTTGATTATAAGATGTTGTACCAAATTTAAAGAAAATCGGGTACAATATGTGGTTTCTAGAGCGGAAAATGTCAAATCGGGACCGACATTTGTATGGGGGCTATATCTAAATCTGAACCGATTTCCTCCAAATTCAATACCGATGGTCCTTGGCCAGAAAAAAAATTCTGCCAAGTTTCATGGCAATTGGACAACAATTGCGACCTGTAGAGTGCGAACAAGCTTAGATGGACAGCAGACGGACGGACGGACGGACGGACGGACGGACGAACGGACGGACGGACGGACGGACAGACAGACATCGTTAAATCGACTCAGCTGGTGATTCTAAGCCGATCGGTATACTTAAAGGTGGGTCTAGCTCAATTATTTCTTGGTGTTACAAATATTTGGCGCGAAACTAACTTATAATACCCTAGACCACGAAGTGGTGTAGGGTATAACAAGTAAGGAGAGGCTGAAGTCGGGCGGGGCTGACTATATGATACACTCCACCTTCTATCCGAATACAATGCAATTCGGCAAAAAATGGAAAACGGGAAGGATATTTGTATGCTTCCTAAACATATGCTAATATGACCTGACACAATTTGTCAAATCGAGAAGAATATTTGTATCGGGACTATATCCAAAAATGGAATGTTGTGACCCACCTACACAATAGGTTCTTCCAGTTCATGTTATAACTTGTTATGATCAATTAGATGAAATTTTCTGAAAATACGAAGTTTCATGGGGCGGAAAAAATTGGGAGCGAATTTGTATGGGAGATATATCTAAATCTGAAGCGATCTGACACATTTTCACCATGGATGTTTCTAGTGGAAATATAAGATATTTTGCCAAATTTGAAGAAAATCTGTTAAATTATTTGGTATCTAGAGTGAAAAGAGTCAAATCGGGAGTGAAATTTCGTATGAGGGCTATATCTAAATCTGAACCGATTTTCTTCAAACTAAATAGCGTTCGCCCTTATCCAGAATATTCGTTTTTAAATCCTACTGCTCAAAAATCCATTAATATTGTTAAAATTTGGAAAATCACTTTATACTGTACATAAGAATACCTACAGTAGATTGAACCAAAAATATTTTTTTTACTTTGACTTGAAAGATGGAATAACATTAATTTCTATTTTTTTTTTCAGGTTTATGTTTGACATTTGCAAAATGGAACCGCTATACGCTCATTTTCATCTCGGTGACTATGTTAATAAGCAAAATTACCGCAAATGGGGTTCAAAGAACCCACACATGACTATTAAGAAGCCCTTGCATCCACAACGAGTCACTGTTTGGCGTGAATTTAAGGCTGGCGGCATCATTGGGCCATGTACTGAAAATTTGGGCTGTACGGATGATGTACTGCCGAGCCAGTCGTGGTTCTCATATGAATGATATTGGGTTACATTACACTGTCCAACAGCATTTTTGGAACAGAATAGCGACCCTATAATTCTGAAAGGGTATGTTGAGTAGATCATTTTTGTAGAACAAAGTTATGGTCCAGCACGTCTGAGTTTTTTTTTACAGTGGGTCAAAGTTTTCATTTTTTGGTAGAAGGGAGCATTATACTATATGAAAAAAATGCTGTAAGTTAATGTCTGAGAGAATTCTTATGGTCAGAGTTGTATTGTGGAATTGTATGAGGATTATTTTTGTGGAAGATCTTAACCCTCTAACTGGTCTCTTTATGGGTCAATTTGACCCTTTTTTCGAGAAAATCAAAAAATATCCTTTAAAAAATGACATTTAAGGATTAAAATATTCTACGAAAATGTTTGCCGGAAAATTTCAGTGGGGTCACCAAAGACACCATTGTTGTAAATAAAGGTCTTTACGACTAATTGGCAAAATTACACGCCAACTTCTACTAAATGACATTATTTGTTGCTTCGTATGTCATTATCGCGTAGTGTCTTTGGCTTCTACCAAATTTGAAATTTACGCAGAAATAGCATGTATCTGATTTGTGATCTTCAGGTTCAATCCATGTCATAGGCGCAGAAAATTTTGGCGCCTTGGTACCGCCTTTGTACCAGGTCAAAAGACCACTTTCGCAAGTAGTAAATACAGTTTTTGGTATCCAAGCTTCAGAAAAAAATCGTATTCCAAAGAAAAGAAGATATGGTTCTTCAATTGTAGGGAATATCTTTCTTCTGATTTGATTTTTTTTTTTTTTTTTTTTTTTACGTTTTTTTGTTATTTATTGTATCTTTCATAAGTTGTGAAAATAACAATAAGTATTCAAATCTTAACCTAGGATTCTTATTCTAAAGGTTATTTACAGTATATAACCAGCAAGAGTTTGCAAAAGTATGTAATAAAAGTTTTATCAAAATATTACATTAGCATTGTGACAATTCCAAATTCTAAACTAGATCTAGGGTATTTCTTCTCCTCAGACGGCTGTGTCCTTCATAATTTAGCAGCTCTCGAGCGAGTGTATTTGGATGGATGTGTAGCTTAGAAACGTAGCTCCGGCAGTATCTCTTGACTTCTTCTTTGATCATTGGGATGTTAAGGTCCTTATGAATGTTTCCATTTCTGATGTACCAAGGGGCGTTCGTAATCAATCGTAGAATTTTTGACTGGCTTCTCTGTAGCTTATTGACATTAGATGCACACGCTGAACCCCAAAGCTGGATACCATATGTCCATATGGGTTTTATAATGCATTTGTAAATAAGGACTTTATATTCAAGGTCTAGAGCAGACCGTGGTCCAATAAGCCATTGTAGCTGTAGCAATTTCAGCTTTATCTGGGTTACTTTGGAATCAATATGGTATGCCCATGTAAGACGGCGGTCCAAATGAATTCCAAGGTACTTTACGTTTGCCTTTTGAGGTATACTGTTATTAAATATATCAATTGGTGGACAAGTGTCTCTTCTCAGGGTAAACGTGACATGTGTGCACTTTGTTGCATTTACCATTACCCTCCATTTCACTAACCACGTTTGAAGCACACGGACGTGTGACTGCAATTGATAAGACGCAATTGTTGAGTCTTTGTGGACACTAACGAAAGCAGTGTCATCTGCAAACGTGGAAGTATGTGTAAGAGAACTCGTCGGCATATCTGCCGTATATAAGATATACAAGATGGGTCCCAGAATACTACCTTGAGGGACGCCTGCAGTTATTTTCTTAGGGCTAGAAAATTTGCCTTTCAATCTTACTTCAAACGATCTATCTGTTAAATAGTTTTTGAGCAATTTGTGTGTGTTATTTGGCAGCAAACGAGTTATTTTATGCACAAGTCCATCATGCCAAACTTTGTCAAACGCCTGGGAAATGTCTATGAAGAGGGCGGAACAATACTGCTTGTTCTCAAACGCCCTTCTAATAACAGTAACAATACGGTGTACTTGCTCTATGGTACTGTGGCTTTTACGAAACCCGAATTGGTGATCGGGTATAATTCCGCTATTTTCTATGTATGGTGTAATCTTCATCAATAGAATTTTCTCAAACATTTTTGACAATATCGACAGTAGACTTATCGGACGGTATGACTTAACCTGAGTTAAGTCCTTTCCGGGTTTTGGAATCATTACTATCTCAGACCTCTTCCAAGATGTTGGAAAGTAGCCCGTACGCAAAATACTATTAAAGATAAATAGAATAGTTTTCATTGCTGAATGAGGAAGCTCTTTAATCATTCTCGCTGTAATTCCATCCTTACCAGGGGATTTTTTAGTTTCGAGGTCTTTAATAGATTCTTCTATGATTTTAAACCTGAGACGCAGTGGGTGAGGGACCATTTCGTCTATCTCGGGCGGATTGACAGAAGATGGTCCACTATTTGGTGTAAATACCTCTTCCAAGTGGTTGGCAAATGCATTGACCTTCTCTTCAGTGCTTTTTGCCCAACTGCCATTCTGAAGGCGTAGCGGGGATTCATGCGCAATAGGGCTTCGCATATCTTTTGTGGCCTTCCAGAGGCTAAAATCACTTCTCTCTGTTGGATCTAAATTCTGCAGGTAGATTTTGAGGGCAGATTCCTCCTTTGCCTTAAGGGCAGACGTTAATCTTTTCTGGCAATGCTTGAGTCGACACTTCAGAGTTGGGGAGCGATATCTCTGCCATTCCCTTCTAAGCTTTCTTTTCTCTCTAATAAGGGCTTCAATATCCCTTGGGCAGTTTGCAGGGTTGCCACCTCCATTAATGTCTTTCGGTGTTGCCACCTTAGCTGCATTGTTCACAATATCAGTAAAGAGGTTAACGGCATGTTCTATTTCATCCTCAGATTTTAAACAAATGTCCTGAGGAATATGTGTACTAACATACTTTTTGTATTTCATCCAGTTCGTGCGTCTGTTAGGAAAGTTATGGACTTCGTTCTCATTTTCAGACTTGATGTTGAACAATGTCATAATTGAAGGGGAGTGATCAGAAGAAAGATCGAATGAAGTATATATGGAACTTTGATCACGTCTTATATTCTTGACTATAGCGAAGTCGATTAAATCAGGTATTTTGCTTAAGTCTGAGGGCCAGTGTGTCGGCTGGCCGCTAGAAATAACGTCTAGTTTAGCGCGTGACATCGCACTTAATAATTGCCTACCTCTTGGAAGGGTAATTCGTGAACCCCAATAGGTATGTTTGGCGTTATAGTCACCAGCTGCTATAAATTTCGACCCTAGTGTAGAGAAGAAGTCTACGAATTGAGCACTGTTTATATTATATCTCGGAGGGCAATAAATTGCTGATACCACAATGTTCATATTTGTGAGGTTGATTGACGTAGCCTGTATGTGCTCTGTTCTATATTCCTGTATTGGACAATGCCTTACCCTATTGTGCACAATAACAGCTGTGCCACCACAGGCTCTACCGCTCGGGTGTTTTGTGTCGTAAGTACAATATCCGTTTATTCTAAAACAGTTCCTTATAGTAAAATGTGTCTCTGAGACAAGAAGTATGTCGATTTTTTGGTGTCGAAGAAAATTATCTACTTCATGTTTGTGCTGGCTTAGGCCGTTTGCGTTCCAAAAACAAATTCGCAATGGATTTATTTTTGATTCAGTACAATTTGCATTAGCATGCTCTGATTTCTCATCATTTCTTGCATCATATTTTGCATACTCAACATAAAGTTATTCATGGTTTCTATCATTTTCTCAATTGAGTTTTCCAGGGAGGGATTTGAAGTTAAGGGAGCATCTTCTTGCGGCGTACGAGCGTACGAGAGATTGTTGCAAGAGCTAGCATTTACCATAGGGGATCTGGTCTTCAGGTTTAGATTGGGTACTGGCTGGTACTGTGAGTACACAGACTTTGAATTTTCAGAGGGAAAATTTTGACTTACGGAAGTACCTTCTTTTAGCGTACGGGCGTATGATAAATTAGTAGGATTTGTGTTAGATTGGACTCGGGACAGAGTCTTGTTGCTAGAGCTAGCATTTACCATAGGGGCTATGGTCTTCAGGTTCGGGTAGGGTGCAGGCTGGTACTGTAAGTACACATGCTTTGGTCTAGTTGCGTTGGTGGCTTTTCTCATGTGGATGTACACAGGGCAGCCTCTATAATTTGCCGTGTGATTTTCACCACAGTTACTACATTTTTTTGCACTAGAGTCTTCTTTGGAATGTGGACATTCCAAAGATTTATGCACATCGCTACACCTGACGCACACTGAAGGCAACTTACAGTAGGTCTTGGTGTGTCCGAATTCCTGGCAATTGGTACATTGAGGAGGATCCCTGCGCTTTAGCGGTTCCTCTACTCTTATTCTACGACTGCACAGATACCGCAGATCATATATTGGGTGAGTCGCACCCTTCTTTTTTATTCTTGACGACTCAAATGTTAATTCCACTTTAAACATGGGCTGTGGCATTTTATTTTTGTTAAGGATATTTATAACCGACTTTACTTCATATCCTTCCTCTTCGAGTTCTTTTTTTATTTCTTCTGGTAATACAGAACTATCAATTCCCTTTATGATTACAACTAACCCCTTAGAGCTTTTAAGTTGGGAAGTGTAATAATTTTTCTTTTCTTTGTCGAATAGTTCGACCATTTTCCTGTAGACGGACTCAGAGTACGTTTGTACTTTCGTCTCTTGGACATTTCCCCTTCGTATAGTAGTTACATGAAAATTATTTTTTCCTACTAGCTGGGAAAGCTTATTAACGAGCACATTCGATGTCTGCTCTCGTAAGTATATTGGAGGAGGTTTGAATTCCTTAACAATTTCATTTCCTTGGTCAGTGGCGTCCTCAGTGCTGAGAAGTGAGAAACGGTTTTGACTTACCGGAATGTATCCTTTATGCATTTTTGAGGATGGTTCTTGTCGTGAGGACCTAGGGCTGGACTTACGTTTATTGACGAGTACGTATCTATCTATACCCGTTTGGATTTTATTATCGACATTTCCGGCTGTCAGATTTATTTTGGGGATCGCGCCCTTTGACACATTTATATCAGCACTCTTTTCTTTCTGTGTATCCACGTTACTACACTTATTTAAAAGCATACTTTTAGGCATTTCGATATTTAAGCCTGTATTTCTTTTCGTAATTTCGTTTCTTTTCTCTGACATTTGGTCAGACAATTGTGGAGAATAAGAGCGCGCTCGGTCAAGGGGTTTCGCGGTTAAATACAAACTGTCATCACGTTCTTTTTTGTTATTTTTCACACTTTCATCTGTTGTCAGATGAATGTATGCATTCCTCCCGTTTAGGCTTAGCCGCCGTTCCTCACTTGAGTTGGTAGAACTCATACACACACTGAGGTTTTGTTGTTGGCTGTTTTTCGATTTGCACAACAACAACACGCACAACACTGCCTTGATTGTTTATTTTTTGTATTTTATTCTTTTGATTTTTTGTTTGTACACAACAATCAAATTAGATCGGGTACACAACACTTTTATTTTATGTTAGCGTTCAGTCGCTCAATTCTTTATTATAATTGATACTAATATTTGATTATTTTGATTTTTTTTTTTTCGAGAGCCAAAGAGAACACGTCCGCTCACGGCAAGAGATTGCGACAAAATGATTTGATGGTGCGTAAAATGTCCACAAATAAAACAAAACCAATCTCTTATTTTGCAAAGAGAATCCGCCATGCTTATTTAAGCTTTAATTTTTCTTTTTTTATATTAATTTTATTAAAAATCACACCCGATATGTACTGCTTAGTAGCTCAATTATGCTTGATTTTTTTCTTTTATTATTAATTTTAATAAATATCACACCCGATTTGTAAGTCACAGCTGACTAGACGCGAGAACTCAGTGTTCGGCCCGGCCGAACTTGACGCCGTATTTACCTGTTTTGTATATGTTGGCGTGTAATTTTGCCAATTAATCGTAAAGAGCTTTATTTACAACAGTGGTGTCTTTGGTGACCCCCACTGAAATTTTCCAGCAAACATTTTCGTAGAATATTTTAATCCTTAAATGTCCTTTTTTAAAGGATATTTTTTGATTTTCTCGAAAAAAGGGTCAAATTGACCCATAAAGAGACCAGTTAGAGGGTTAAGATCTTCCACAAAAATAATCCTCATACAATTCCACAATACAACTCTGACCATAAGAATTCTCTCAGACATTAACTTACAGCATTTTTTTCATATAGTATAATGCTCCCTTCGACCAAAAAATGAAAACTTTGACCCACTGTAAAAAAAAACTCAGACGTGCTGGAACATAACTTTGTTCTACAAAAATGATCTACTCAACATACCCTTTCAGAATTATAGGGTCGCTATTCTGTTCCATTCAAAAAGTCATAATTTGTTGGACAGTGTTATTAAATGACAAAGTTCAACATTTCCAATAAAACCAGAAATTTGAAAAGATAATCAGTACTTTTATAGCCGATTCTAATTGAAATATTTAAATGGCCCGCCTTATATTTGGGAAATTAAAATTTTTTGATAATTGCGATATTCTGTTAATAAATTGTGTCGTTTCAATTTGAAGTAAAATAATTTTGAAGTCAAATAAAAAACAGAATATCCATTATAGCGTCATAGTCATTGACTATATATTTCTAAAAATACTTCAATTCTATACAAATCCTAAAAAAGATGCTAAATATTATAGATAATTGGCGGTATTTTCACTGGTTTTTAGGGAAGAAATTTTCCCTTTCTCCCACATTCACCCATTTTCAATTCCAACCATCCACGCATATACATAGAATTTCGTTCCATCTATAGCTGATTGACTGGTCCAGTTTTATCCTAAGAAGTACGAATTTAAAAAATCCAACCACCCCTATCGCGTATGAAATTTCCGTGTGAATGAATCGTTTCTTTAATTAGTTTGACTATTCTAGCTACAGTCATGTACATGGTACCAGTTTTATCCCTTTTACACCATTTCTCCCTAAAAGTACAAAGTTGGACTAAGCTTTTTATTTTACGCGCCTATGAAGTCAGAGAAATATATATATCGAATTTCATGATTTTTAGATTCAAAACGGTGCGACCACGCATGCTTCTTCATGATTTTAGCAGATGCGCCTTGATTGGTACCATTTTGATTCCCTTTCACTCGATTTTCTCTAAAAGTACAAAAATACCAACTTAGACAGTCAGAGTTATGGACACGCCGAATTTTATGATTTTAGTTGAAGTCAGATGGTCGGTACCACTTTTATCCCTTTTCGACTCTAAAAGTATGAGAAAAATAAAGTGATATTTCGATATCACTTTATTTTTCAAGTTTACGTATCCGGCGCTAAGTTTACACCGGTTTTAAGCATTAGTATTTTCTTTATTTTGAACGTAAAGATAATACATACACCAAATTTTATTATTCTAATCGCATTCATTTAGTCAGTACCAATTTTATCCCTGTTTCCACATTTGACCCCTTAAAAGTACGAATTTCGTAAAATCACTTTATTTTACGTGTACATGCGATTTGAGGGATGACCAGACCAGATCAGGCCAGATTACTACAATACAGCTAATTATTGGTACCTTTTTTATCCCTTTTTGTTCCATTTACCCCCTGAAGTATAGATCACTTTGTGGTGCGCATTCGTTCTATAAGAGGATTGAACTTATCAAATATCAAGTAAATACGAATCAAAAATCTCCTAAATATCCTGTTTATATACTCGAAATATTAGGTTTATTAGGTTATTGCCTTTCTTTCTTAGGGAAAAAATTTCCCTCTATATATACTTTTTAGGGTCATATCGACCCTAAAAAAATGGCAAAAAACAGAAAAGTTCCCTGCAATATTGAAACATTTGTGAAAAAAGTGCGTTTTTGAAGAATATTTGAAATAAGGCAGACCATAATTCACAATTGAATAATTCAATGAACTTGGAAAATAATAACTCCATAATCAAAATGAGGCAGGGTGGTGTAGAAACTATTACCTTACAACTCCAGACGGTTGTTAACTGGAATTTCAGGAAACATAAAATATATGTTTACCACTGTGCATATCGGCTGTCAATAAAACGACTACGGAAGCAATTCATAGTGGGGTGATACTTATCAAATATCAAACATTTTATAAAAATTGTCGTCGCTTGTACATCGCTCGCACACACACGCACGCACACAACCTCCAAAATCTATCGAAACCTAATGGTTGATGGTGTTAGGGTATTGTTGCAGCAACGAAGTTGGATGTTATGTGGCAGGCAACCAGGCTGTTGTAGCAACATTATATGTATGTATGCGTGTGTAAGAAACACATGAATGTATATATGTATTGATGTGTTCACACATACATACATACATTATACGCATTTCGATACGCTTTTAATGCTTAACGCGACAAGAATGTGCTAATGTGTAGTCGAGAGGAGTCGAGTTCGTGGGTTCAGTTCGAAAGTTAAGTTTTTTTACGCTTTTAAAGGATTTCTGGCTCGTTCTCAAATGCATTCATCCACTGGTATGCTCACATTTGTATCTGTGTATGTAGGAGGAGATCTTGCTTAGAGTATGTGTGGCTGTTGCCACTTCCTGCGAGTATCTCGCAGTTACTTCTTCTTCTTTCCGGGCTGTCATTTAACGTCTCATAAAGCTTAAATAGAAATCTTCCTTCGTACACATACATACATATATTCGTGTATGGCTGAATACAAACCATACTTTCCACGTTTTTCTTGCTTCACCACCAGGACTCTCGTCTAGCCTTGTGTTGTCTGTAGAGAGATACATGTATATGTATGTGTATGTTGTCATACTTAGATTATTATTACTATTACTCATATTTCGATAAAGTTATCGCTTTTTTTCGGTAGGAAACCAAGGGCGCAAGGACGCAGACTGTTGGCTGTTGGTATCGGAGCGACTACATCACCACGGAATTGTTTGCAGACTTGCAAGTGGAACATCAGCAGCTCCTTGGGGAGCAATATTTTGGTTGATTCGCTGTTTATGATACGTGGGCTGGTAGCTAGCTGTCTTTATGAGACAATTTAGTTTCCAATCTATTGGAGGACACACTCACACACAGTGGGTATAGGCCAAAATTGCACACAGTAAGGTATTTCATTCTTCAACTCAAATTTTGAAATATATAGAGTGGTCCATCTAACATTTTAAATTTGAACTGCCGTTTACTTTGACTTTGAAAAGTAGAAAAACATGCATTTTTCACCTTCCACCGTAGGATGGGGGTAAAAAATAAATGTTCGACGGAGACCTCACAAAGTTTATATATTCTATATCCTGGTAAAATTCTAAGACGATTTAGCCATGTCCGTCTGTCTGTTGAAAGCACGCTAGCTACCGAACGAAATGTCTTATGGTTGAATATCGGTTGGGATTAGGGTTTGGGGTTTCCCCGACTTTTTTCATTTCCCGGGAAAACGGGAATGAAAAGTTTCAATTCCCGGAATTCCCGGGAAAAAATAATTTATTGTAGGTATGATATGAATGCAATTCCCGATTTTTAAACTATATGACACAAGTGATAGAGAAGAACAAAACAAATTAATAATAATATAAAAATAAATATTTTTATACCCTCCACCTCCAGGATGGGGGTATATTCACTTTGTCATTCCGTTTGTAACACCTTAAAATATTCATCGGAGACCCCGTTGGGTCTGGGTCGTGGTAAAATTCTAAGATGATACAGCCATATCCGTCTGTCAGTCTGTTGAAAGCACGGTAACGGCCGAACGAAAGGAGCTAGGAGGTTCAAATTTTCCCTAATCGTGTCTTATGGTTGCAGATCGGTTGGGATTGAAAGTGGGCGAAATCGGCCCAGAGGGAAAATTTTTTCCCTCACAAGGACTGAAAATACCCCTAATATTTAGAGTATTTCAGCATGTTTTTTGAACATATTAGCTTGTATTCTCTTGATATTTGCAATTCGCATTCCCTTTATAGCATACAAGGGCACAATAGAGTGATTTTTATTTGTAGGGGACGAAATGGGACAAAAAGGGATAAAAATGGTACCTATAAAACGACAACGGATAGAAACACGAAATTTGGCGTGTACATTCCTCTAATAGAGCATATACATAATATAAAAGTATTTTTTCTAAATTCGTACTTTTAAGGGGTTAAATGGGGATAGAGGGATAAAAATAGTACCAACCAAACGGCTGCATCTAGAATAATGAAATTCGGTGTATATATTCCTCTGATTACGTAGACACATAAAATAAAGGAAATTTTCGAAATTCGTACTTTTAGGGTGTATAATCAAAATAGGGGATAAAAATTGTACCAAATAAAGGAAGCAGCTAGAACCATGAAATTCGCTGTATACATTCCTCTGACTGAGTAGACACAAAAAAAGGTTTTTCCAAATTCGTACTTTCAAGGGATTCGATGGGAGCAGAGGGATAAAAATGGTACCAACAAAATGGCCGCAGATAGTATCATGGAATTCGGAGTATACATTCCTCTGAGTGCATAGCCACGTAAAAAAATTCCAAATTCATACTTTATTTTGTTACTTTGTTGTTTAAAATTAATTAATTAATTTTAATTCAAAATTGTAATAATGAAACATAACAATTTATTTAATAAATATCGCTATTAGCAAAAATATCATAATTTTCCTAATATTTTACTGTACTTATACGTGAAGTCCAAAGCCTCTAATCTGCCGGTAATATAGTGGAATGCAATCCATGGTATTAACATATTTTTACTAGTTACTTTTATTTTCTGCCTTATGTTAGACTTTTGCAAATTGGAACGCAATACGCTCGAACAAAATTGGAAAATATTAAAAATTACTTCCAAAGTACTCACTAATTTGGAAGTAACATTAACTCAAAGTGCACAATTTTCGTGTTTTCAGCTGAAGCTCATTTTCAACACGGTGGCTATGTCAATAAGCAAAACTGCCAACACGTGACTATTGAGCAGCCAATGTATCCACAACGAGTCACTGTTTGGTGTGAATTTTGGGCTGGTGGCATCATTGGGCCATACACTGAATAATTGGGTTAATCGGATGAGGTACTGCCGAGCTAGTCGTGGCAGTCATATGAATGATATTATGTTCCATTATTAAATGAGAAAGTTCAACCTTTTCAATAAACCAGAAATTTTAATGAATAATCAGGATTTTTTAATTTTTAAATGGCCCACCCTTTCGTTTTTCAGATGCTCTACAGAATTAGGATACTGTACAGTGGAGCCACTGGGTGACCCTCGGCCAAGTGAAATTTTGTAACGATTGCCAAAAGCACAACTATGTACCGATTGTAAAGAAATTTGCTTCCATGTATGTGTATCCTCAATTATTTTAGGAAATATTATTGGATTACAAAGGAAGTAAATTCAAAAAAATTGGAGCCCCACATTGGCTTTGGCCTACTGTACAACAATCCATCCATACACAAGATTCGCAGGCTTTAGGAGATTCTTAAAGTGGCTGATATCAACACATACTATCCACACAATATGAGTGCTGCTGCGATGCTCACATGTGTAAATGTTGGCATAAAAATGTTTCCTCTTTCTCCACTGTTTTGTTGTTTTCTTGTCCTCGTTGTTCTCCATTTCATAGAGTTTCTTACAAATTTCATCAATAATGGTTAAACATAAAAATGTTCTAATATTCGTAAATGGCTTAAAGGTATGATTGAAAAACTAATAACAAAAGTTCACATATGGTCTTGACAATATACCGGCCTGATATTTGATGTTTTTTCTCTCCCTCACATTCTTGTTGAAGTTTACAAAAAAAGTTGGCACCGTTACGTGCTGCTGCTGCTGTAGGAAAATGTGATGAATTCTTGCTTAAAGTTTGGCACGAATGCTTAAAAATTCATGAAGCAGGCTAATAATGGCTTCGTCTTGATTAAAGCAACTTCATAGAAAAATATATTTTAATATTTAGATTGCACAAGATTGAATGGGGAAAATCGAAATTGTTATTATTATAGATTAAAAATAGATTAAATATACTACTGAGACGTGATCGAAAATCCGTAGCACAAAACCATTTGTTCGAGAAGAAAATGTAATTAAATCGTTAATGCTGGGCACCCTTTTATAACTTTGTCTATAGGATGGGATGTATATTATTTGTGTCGTTCTGATTGCATTGGAGAACCAATAAGATCATTGTAAAATTCTATCTTTTGAAAAGGTTTTAGATCGATGGTATTTAAAATGGTCGAAACCTGTTCTGAAGGAAAAGGGTTTCCCTTACAAGTACTGAAGGTATTACCAATGATACTGATAATACCTTCATACCTAATACCTTGTATTAGTATCATACAAGCTTGTAAACTATTTGTAAAAATTCTATGCAAAAATTAAAAAAATGCCGAAAATTTCTATAATATTAGGGCTGTTTTTCTTTAAGACTGTGATAACAAAAACCTAAAAAAAATTAAAGTTGCACTCAAAATAAAAAATCAAATTGTCGGCAACAGTAATATCAAAATGTGTATTAAAACATATTAAAAAATGTGTTAAAACCTTTGGACGTATCCAGTGAAAGTCAAAATTATGGTTATAGAGGCTAAGTCCAAAGAAGTCAACACAAAATATATGTTTGAAAACTTGTTTTGATACAATAATCTATATTGTAGTTGGCGACCATGTGAAAAATAATGTTTATTTTATTTTGAGTAAAAAATTATCTTTTTATAAACGTTATAGTTATCGCAGCTTATTACCCCGGCCTACTGAAGTGCTGTTGTTTACGATATTGACGAGAACAAGCACACAACACATTTTCTTCTTTTTATAGTCTTTGGTATCACCAAAATATAGATTTTGTTATTTCCTCCACTAGGGTATTATATCTTTGTGCATTTGTTTATTATAGAGATCGGCCTAGAATCATTCTCTGAGTCGATTTATCACTATCCGCCTTTCTGTCCATTTATTGTTGTAATCAAAGTTCAGGTCGCAATTATTGTCCGAAACTAACAAAAATTAGTACAATTAAGTTTTGTGGATCATAGACGGACGCTTTATAATTTGAAGTAAATCGGTTGAGATTTAGATATGCCCCCATACAAATAGCACTCTCGATTTGAATTTGTCCGCTCTTGAAACCATATATTGTACTTGCTTTTCTTTAAATTAGGCGCAACATCCAGTCCAACTAGAAACAAGTGGGTAAGATCGGTTTAGATTTAGAGATATCCTACCTACAAATGACGCTCCCGATTTTACTTTTTCCGCTTTAGAAATTTTCATTTTTATACACTCCACGAGAGTTTTATGTCTTTGTGCATTTGTTTGTAACACCCAAAAGGAAGCGAGATAGACCCATTGTTAATTATACCGATCGACTTAGAATCACTTTTTGAATCGATTTAGCAATGTCCGTCTGTCTGTCCATCTATTCTTGTAATCAAAGTTCAGGTCGCAATTGTGGCTAGAACCAAACGAAACTTTGTACAACGAAATTTTTCCGGTTAAGGACAAACGCTATTTAGGTTCAGATTTAGATATAGCCCCCATACGAATTTCACTCCCGATTTAACTCTTTTCACTCTAGATACCACATATTTTAACCGAGTTTCTTCAAAATTGGCAAAACATCTTATATTTCAACTACAAAACGCCCATGGAGAAAAAGGTCAGATCGGTTCAGATTTATATATAGCTCCCATACAAATTTCGCCCTAAATTTGAGTTTTTCCGCTCTAGAAACCAGATATTTTATCAGATATACTTCAACTAGAAACACCCGTGGTGAAAATAGGTCAGTTCGGTTTAGATATATATATACCTCCTATACAACTTTCACTCCCGATTTGACTCTGGATACCACAACAACTAGAAACACCCATGGTGAAAATTGGTCAGATCGGTTCAGAGTTATATATAGCGCCCACACAAATTTCACTTCCGATTTAACGTTTTCCACTCTACAAACCACATATTTTAACAGATCTTCCTCAAATCTTCCAAAATATCTTATATTTCAACTAGAAACATTCATGGTGAAAATGAGTCAGATCGGTTCAGATTTAGGTACAGTCCCTTTACGAATTTCACTCCCGACTTGACTCTTTTCACTCTAGATACCACATATTTTAACAGATTTTCTTCAAATTTGGCAAAATGTCTTATTTTTCCACTAGAAACACCCAGGGTGAAAATGAGTCAGGTCGGTTCAGATTTATATATAGCCCCATACAAATTTCGCGCCCGGCTTGACTTTTTCCGTACCAGACACCACCGATTTTCTCCAAATTGAGCATAACACGTTATACTTTATCTGGAAGATTATATTGTGAAGATTATATTCTATGTTTGGATTTGGGCCCGATACAAATATTCTTCTCGATTTAACTCGGAATAGATGGAAAGTGGCCCCGCCGACTTTAGCCTTTCCTTACTTGTTTTAGATTGGTTATTGTCATATATTGGAGGTTACGACGATTGAAAGTATTTTTCATATCGATGCCATAAAGAAATTTACACATTGACTAAAAAAGTAAACTTAAAAAGTAACAATTCAAATCGATTACACTGTCCAACAGCATTTTTGAAACAGAGTAGCGACCATTCTTAGAGGACACGTTGAGTAGATCATTTTTGCATAACAAACTTATAGTCAAGCTGGTCTGAGTTTATTTTTAAAGCGGGTCAAAGTTTACATTTTTGGTCGAGGGTAACATTATACTAAAAAGTGTTGTAAGTCTGAGAGAATTCTTATTGTCACAACTATATTGTGGAATTTTATGAGTATCGTTTTTGTGAAAGATCTTAACCCTCTGGCTGTCCTCTTTATGGGTCAACTACATGAAGAACTACGTCTTTCGATTCGTGTGAGATCCATGATTTTTTTGTTATTGTAAGTAATCACATTGGGCTACATGTAGTGAAAAAAATATAATATTTTTTATAAATAACCAAGTAAAAACGGTGCTATCGATATTCGTAGAAGTGCAATAATATTAAAGGAAAATATACATTTTTTAATATTGCCAAACCAAAAACAAATACAAATATTGAGAAAATAATTTTATAAATAAATATAATATTTTTATTATTTCAAACCACGCTTATCAGGCAAGACTTACGTTAACATATCGAAATAATACTTCAAGTCAATTCAAAAAATAACAAGTGAGGAAAGGCTAAAGTAGGCCGGGGCCGACTACGTGATACACTCCACTTTCTATCCGAATACAATTCGGAAAAAAGTGAAAAGTGTATGTTTCCTAATCACAGACTAATATGACCTGGTCCAATTTGTCAAATCGAGTAGAATATTTGTATCGGGGCTATATCCAAACATGGAATGAAGTCACTAACTTTAAAAATCAATTTGAATAAATTCGGTGAAAATATGTAGTTTCTGGGGCGGAAAAAGTGAAATTTGTGTGGGAGCTATATATAATTCTGAAACGATCTAACCCATTTGCATCATGGATCCTTCTAGTACAAATATAAGATATTTCGCCTAATTTGAAGACAATCTGATACAATATGAGGTTTCTAGAGCAGAAAATATCAAATAGGGAGCGAAATTTGTATGGGAGCTATATAAAAATCTGTACCGTTCTGGCCTATTTTCACCACAGGTGTTTCTAGTTTAAATATAAGATGTTTTGCCAGTTTTGAAGGAAATCTGTTGTAATGTGTGGTATCTAGAGTGAAAAGAGTGAGATTCTTATGGGGGCTATATCTAAATCTGAACCAATTTTCTTCAAATTAAATACAAGAACAGATGGACAGATAGACAGACGGACAAATGCTAAATCGATTCAAAAAGTCGATCGGTATAATTAACAATGGGTCTACCTCACCTCCTTTTGGGTTTTACAAATAAATGCACAAAGACATAAAACTCTCATGGAGTGTATAAATATTCTTTTATTTATATTCTCAAAAAGCCTAAATACCTATATTAAAAGTACAAATTTTGAAAATCCATTATCTTACGTACATAGTGCAAAGTAACCTGACTTCATGATTGGACTAATTTTTGTTGTAAAAGTAAAAAGTACGAATTTGGAAAAATCTTTTTATTTTGCGTGTCTATGCAGTCAGAAGAATGTATACGCCGAATTCCATGATTCTAGCTGCGGCCATTTGGTTGGTATCATTTTTATCACCTTTTTACCCCTGTAAGAGTACGACTTTCTAAAATCTCTTTATTTTACGAGTCCACGCAATTAGAGGGAAGTACACACCGAATTTCATTATTCTAGCTGTAGTCGTTTAGTTGGTACTATTTTTATCCCTCTGTACCCATTGTATCCCTTGAAAGTACGAATTTGGAAAAACATTTTAGTTTTCGTGTCTACGCAGTCAGAGGAATGTATACTCCGAATTCCATGACCTTAGCTGCTGTCAGTTGGTTGGTACTATTTTTATCCCCTTTTTCCATTTTAACCCCAAAAAGTACGAATTTCGAAAAATCCGTTTATTTTACGTGTCTACGCAATCAGAGGAATGTATACAACGAATTTCGTTATTCTAGGTGCAGTCGTTTGGTTGGTACCATTTTTATCCCTCTATTCCCATTTCACCCCATAAAAGTACGAATTTGGAAAAAATAATTTTATATTATGTATCTACTCAATTAGAAGAATGTACACATTTCTAGCTGTTGTCGTTAAATATGTACCATTTTTATCCCTTTTTGTCCCATTTCACCCCCTACGAATAAAAATCACGTTTTTGTTATAGGAGCAAACCCAATAACAAGGAAGTACAAGCAGACATATTGAAAAAATGTCCTTAAATACTCTAAAGTATTAGGGGTTTTTGTGGGTATTTTTAGTCCTTGTGAGGGAAAATTTTTTCCCTTTTGGCCGATTTCGCCCAGTTTCAATCCCAACCTATCTACGACTAGCTCCTTTCGTTTAGGTGGTAGTTTCCTTTCAACAGACGGACGGACGGACATTGTTAGATCGTCTTAGAATTTTATGACGATCAAGAATATATATACTTTATATGGTCGATATTTCAAGGTGCTATAAACGGAATGACAAAGTTGGTATACCCCAACCAACCTGTTGGTGGAGGGTATAAAAATAGTATAAAGAAAATACCTTTCAAACGCATCTTCGTGCGTCAAAATATCTTAAGTATGACAGAAGTTATGGAATTTAGTAAACAAACATCCCCTCATTGAGCCCCATCTGCTCGTCTACACAGCATTTTGTACTAACGTTCGTTGATTCGCTTTTAAGAGAATCCTACATTATATATACTTTATGGGATCTACGATAAACATTTTAAGGTGTTACAAACGGAATGACAAAGTGAATATACACTTCATCCTAAGGAGCAGGATACAAAGCAGACGTTAGCAGTTTTTATAGGTACTGACAGCCATTCTCAAAATCATCCAAATCGGATGAATTTCCACACCAAAGGTAGCCAACTTCGGGAGAAAAGGTAGCATTGGACGATGGTCAGTCGCTCTGCTGCTGTGTCCAGTAGATTTTTGACCAGTGCGATGTATACTGACTAGTGACATAGAGTAATTTGAAATTACTTTATTTCAAAGTTTTAAAGTGAATGGTCTTCTGTTATAAGGAATGCATATACATCTTCTTGGCCACCGGAAATTCACCATGTTCTTGGTTTCTCCTTTTACTGTTCATCCCCAGTGCCTTTATTCACTTTAAGTTTTCTAACATTTGAATATTATCTTTAAGTGAGCAAGCAAACGGTTGCGAAGTATCCGATGCGAGTACATTTCACAAAGTAAATAACACGCAGAAAGTTTATGTCTTGGCACCTGCAACGATTACATCCTTTTGCCATTTAACTTGACAAAGGCATTCCAAGGACGTTGAAGTTCTTACTTAGTTTGTATCCGTTTTGTATCAATATCGGTGCCAGTATCGCTGCGAGAACATAATTTTTCAATACGTTGCTTTTGCATTATTAAACCACTTAAAATAAAACGTTCGTTCGTTCGATGATTTTCTTCTTTTCTTGTTTTATCTTAACTCCATTTTATAAACCCCATCGTTCTTTGCCAGGTGGCATGTTTAGTTAGTTCGTGAGGTTGTTCGATGAGATTGAAATGCGGTCTTAAATAAAATACTGAAATAAGTGGAACATAAACTATAACTAACCGGCGTTTAGGCCGATCCGGATCTGATTTATACTGCCACATGAAATGCATTCCACAGTGTTATCTATGTCAGAATTTTGAGAATTGAGAAAATCGTTGTCGTAAATCTTTAAGTATTTAATATTTTACATGATTAAAATGCATGAGAAACGAAAATATTCACAGAAACCTGAATAAACCTCTCGTCAAAAACGAAGTTCAAAACTGAGTCAAACAGAGTCATCAACAGAAGCTTCAACGCCATGTGAACATCTTGGCAAGAAACGTTCTGAATGTTCCACGGGCTTCTCGCTTACGAAGAGGTGAACAACAAAACTCTGGAGACACTCAATTTTATAAGGATGAAATACGCCCTCGCGACAAAAAATTATCTTGAGTTCTTCGAAATCCCCGAAAATACGAGAGGAAAGGAATTTATTATCAGAGTTACCACTCTACCTAACGAGGCTGAAATACGCCCCCAGAACATAAATTCATTTAGAACACTTCATAATCCGCGATAACTCGATAGGAAAATATTTGATTATTGGAGTTGCACTCTAAAGGGTGATTTTTTAAAAGCTATATGAATGTTTAAAAAAACACATAAAATTCAGAAAAATGCATGAAATCTTTATTTGAATCCATATAATCCATATAATTTAATGTTTGAAGATTATTTCATGCAAATGTTGACCTTGACTGCGCCTCAAATGGTCCATCCGCTTAGTCTAATTTTGGCATTTCCACGTTTTTGAGTAACAGAGATCCAATTTCTGCGATCGGCGACGAATCGATAATTGATGGTCATCAGTAACACTGGCCGATACAGCTGCGATATTTTCTTCAGTTCGCACTCTACGTAAGCGTGTTGGTGGTTTAGTGTCCAACAATCAGTGGGTCGATTAAACTGACAATAAAATGGAAGCGCGCGATGAACTTTCTTAACAGAGCACGCATTTTGATAATAAAATTCAATAATTTGCAAGCGTTGTTCGTTTGTAAGACGAGTCATGGTTAAATTATAGACCAAACTGAAGATGTTTGACAGTGAAACAAAACACGAAACGTGCGTCAGCTGTTTAAACCAGTGTTGCCAAAAATATAATAGCTAAAAAATCACAATATGTACTTTTTCGGTCCTTCTTGTATCAAAATGTGTTTAAATATATTGTACTGCCTCTATGATGGGCCATGTCCTCGTATTTCGAAAAACATTGGCCTATATAATTCAAATTCAAATAAATTTATTTCTACATGTTCTGTTTATGATGGTACTTGTTAATGTATTTTGAGTATTATTGTAACTGAATACAAAAGCTAGTAACCTGTAATTTGGTATGTATATCCCAGAAATCGCACACACATAAATAAAGAGATTTTTCGAAATTGCTACTTTTAAGGGGTAAAATGTGAAAAAAGGGATAAAATTGGTACCGACCAAATGGCTGATGTTAGAATAATTAAAACAACATTTTCATACACTCCACGAGAGTATTATGTCTATGGGCATTTGTTTGTAACACCCAAAAGGGAGCGAGATTGACCCAGTTTTTAGTATACCGATCGGCTTAGAATCACTTTTTGAATCGATTTAGCAATGTTCGTCAGTCCGTCTGTCTGTCTGTCCATCTATTCTTGTAATCAAAGTACAGATCGCAATTGTAGCCAGAACAAAACGATACTTTGCACAAGGAAATTTTTCGGGATAAGGACGAACGCTATTTAATTTGAAGAAAATCGGTTCAGATTTAGATATAGCCCCCATACTAATTTCACTCTTTTCACGCTAGATACCACAATTTTAACAGATTTTCTTAAAATTTGGTAAAATATCTCATATTTCCACTAGAAACACACATGCTGAAAATGGGTCAGATCGGTTCAGATTTATTATAGCTCCGATACAAATTTTGCTCCCAATTTGACTTTTTCCGCTCTAGAAACCACATATTTTATCAGAGTGTCTTCCAAATTGGCAAAACATATTATATTTCAACTAGAAACGCCTGTGGTGAAAATGTGTTAGATCGGTTCAGATTTATATGTTTCTCCCATTCAAATTTCGCTACCGATATGACTTTTTCTGCTCTCGAAACCACATATTTTAACAGATCTTTTTCAAATTTGGCAAAACATCTTATGTTTCAACTAGAAACACCCATCTTAAAAATGGGTTAGATCGGTTCAGATTTATATATAGCTCCCATACAAATTTCTCTCCCAGTTTGACTTTTTCCGCCCCAGAAACCGCGTATGGCTTTTTAACAAAAAAGTTAAATCATAAAGGACATTTGAATCGGAGTCTATTAAAACCCGGAACGATGTGACCCACTGTCACCATGTATGTTTATAGGTGAAATATAATAAATATATAAAGTTTGGCCGGTTAACGATTTTGGTTTCTAGAGCAAACTGACGGACGGGCAGACAGACATTGCTAAATCGACTCAGAAAGTGATTCAATGTCGATCTGTATAATACACGAAGGGTGTATCTCGTTTCCTTTTGGGTGTTACAAACAAATGAAGAAAGACATAATTCTCTAGTGGAGGAATAAATTAATATTAGCTTCGCCTTCCAAGCAAAAAGACGGAGCGAAAGATCTGATGTAGTTAAAATTAGGATTTTCGCCAATTAATTTACATGGAGTTGTCATAGAAAGGATGTCCTATATTTTGAAAGACTTAGAAGTTTTTTAGCAAAGATGTACTAGTTTCTATTTCTTTTTAAAAAACAGTCGTCGGGATTAGAACACCGGACCTTCAGCTATCCTCTGTTATGAGTGGTGAATAACAAAATCAAACCATTTTGTTCGGTAGAACTGACAATAAGAAGCTTAACAAAATATGTATTTGATATGAAACAATATTAAACGCAAATAAATAATAAATTAAATTGGTATTATATAAATTAACGATACTTAATTTTGCTGATGTAGTATAAATAATTAATTAAAAATTGGTAAGCAAAAATGTTTAAACTATATTGCTGGGTAACTATACCCGCATATACACATACTTACATATGCAACTCAATGAGATGCTTGTAAGATGGCATATGTACTTTATTACTTGGTGCGATCTTTTAAACGCAAATTCGGCAAGTGAGTAGTGCTTCTCGTTCGTTTGTGAGAATCCCGGGTTTGATGTTGAAAAGTCGCTGCGAAGCCGAAAAGACTTTTGACATGGTCGAAATCATGATCGTGGTAGTCTGCAGCCAAGTAATAAATGTCACCAGGTCATTTGTAAATAAATTTGGACTCTATTAAATATAGATGCAAAATGGTCTTGTGCCAGGACAATATCCCAGTTCAAATCAAATATACAAAATTATTTATAAAAGAAGTAAGGAAAGGCTAAAGTCAGACGGACCCGACTATATGATATACTCCACTTTCTATCCTATTACAATTCAATTTGGTAAAAATGTGAAATCGCGAAGGATTTTTGTACCCAGAAAATGTTAAATCGGAAAGGACATCTGTATGGGGGGTCTATTGAAACATGGAATGATGTAACCATGTATGTTTATAGGTGAAATATAATATGTAAATCTTGACCAAAATCTGTTAAATATTTGGGAGCAACATTTGTATATATATATATAAATAAAATATATACCTAAATCTGAACCGATCTCACCCACTTTCACCATAGCTGTTTTTAGTTGGATTATAAGATGTTGTGCCAAATTTAAAGAAAATCGGGTACAATATGTGGCTTCTAGAGCGGAAAAAGTCAAATCGGGAGCGACATTTGTATGGGGCTACATCTAAATCTGAAACGATCTAGACCGCTTTCGCCACAGATGTTTAAAGAAAATCGGGTACAAAGCGGAAAAAGTCAAATCGGGAGCGACATTTGTATGGGGGCTATATCTAAATCTGAACCGATTTGCCTCAAAATAAATGCAAATCTCGACGAAAAAAATCTCCGGGTGCGGATGGTATTTCAGCACTTGTCCTATGTAAGTGCTCTTGACGCTTGTTTAACCACCATCTCGTGAGGTATTTAGAAACCAATGACCTGATGACACTGCTATCCGAAAAGTGGAATCGATCCATCCACCAGCTTGCAGAGAGTAAGGTAGATGCTCTTGATATCTCCAAGGCCTTTGATAGAGTTTGGCACGGCGCACTCATATCAAAGCTTATTGCTTTTGGTGTTGGTAGTGACTTCTCTCGATTTATATCGAGCTTCCTCAGAGATCGCACTATACGTGTTGTTGTAGATGGGTTCTCATCCGACGAGCATTGGTTAACTGCAGGTGTACCACAGAGCTCTGTCCTTTCCCCTCCCTTTTTCTTATTTTCATCGACGACCTCTTGGATTGGACTTCGAATCCAATATACTCCTTTGAGGAAGACAGCAACCTCTGTCATACATACTCATTCGATCATAGACCAACTCGTCAAGAAATTGAAGGCAAAATACTTCACTCCCTCTGACCTTCTCAAAATCTACACTACTTATATCACACTAAAGATGGAATTCAACTCCCATATATGGTCGGGTGCTCCAGCTTCATCACTGGAGCTACTTGACCGTGTACAGAGGAGGGCGATGGTGTTGAGAGGTAATGGTAGGATATCCAATTCTATATTTTCCCTTGAACATCGTCGTAATGTGGGTTGTGTGTCTTTGTTCTATCGATACTTTCACGGTGTTTGTTCTTCTGATATTCGTGATCTTATACCGCCCGTGAGAACGTTCGGTAGAGATACGCCACTTTCCAGGAATTCTCACCCATTTCTTGTCAATTGGACAACCGATCGGACCACACATTACAGAATGAATTCGTTCTTCGAAGTTTAAAACAAGAGTCGACAAACACTACTCCCTCTTTCCTCCTCCCAATACCGTATCTTCCTTCCGCCAACGCAATGCGCTGCATTTATAGGGGACATCCCCTGAGTGTTGGTTTAGTGAAATTGCGACCTGTAATTTTATTACAACAACAGACGGACATTGATAAATCGACTCAAAAAGTGATTCTAAGCCGATCTGTATAATAAACGATGGATCTAACTCGTTTCCTTTTGGGTGTTACAAACAAATGCACAAAGACATAATACTCTCGCGGAGTGTATAAAAAGTAATAAAAAAACAAGAAGTTTTTCCCGAGCCACGAGTCGAATACGAGACTTTCAGGGTGCAAATAGAGCATCTTAGCTCTGTGACCCATACTAATAATTAGTTCCTATTCACTTGTGAATATACTATTCGTAAAATGTTACGGTATATTAAAATATTATCCACATTTTTGGGAGTTGTTCTTCCAAGTTTTTGCTGGGTTGGTATAAATTGCAGGTATCGGGTAGCCTACGAACCACGATAACTTCGAGAGCATTAAAAAGCATCTTATATATCACTCTATTATACAGTTTGCAGCCGTTTATGTAACATTTGACTAGTCCAACAGGAATTCCATAGATCACACATCATGGATCACATTCACATGGTGAAGTATACATTTGATTCAACCAGACAGACCAAACTTAGCCCTATTCATTCTCGGAAACTAAAGCATAAAACAAACGCCACAGTATCATTTACAGAGTATTCCTCTTATTTTCACTCTGCTCGACTATTCGCAAAACATTGGTTTGGAGCCAGCCGTGTACATACTACTTTGATTTGAGTGCTCCCAATACAATACCCTCATCGCCGTGTGCCATTACGAGAATTTCGTACCGTAACATTTTTTCTTATTCTGTATTCCAAATGGAAACTTTACTGCAATGTGCGATTCGATTCATCTAATGGCCAAATGATATTTGGCTGATTGTTGGTGTTCCAACAATCCGTTGGTGTTGGTCGGCCATGTGAGGGATTGCTGGTTGGATTGTCCATGGAGAGCGAGGAGGCAAGTGTATTGTGTGCCTGTTGATAGATTGACGAGTTTCTTTTTGTGCGGGAGGTACTCCGTTCAGTTTTGTTTAGTCCGTAAACGATGCTGTTTTGTGTTACATTCTTTGTCTTTGGATGTGTTGTTCTTGTTCTTGCTCTGCCTTTACATTTATCCGTATGTGTTGCGCTGTCCATTGTGATTACTGTCAAGATGTTTCCGCAAAGGAATGAAACAGAATCAACAATTGCTATGTGAATGTCCAGATACAGATGTGTGTGTGTGCACTGCTGTGCAAAAGGTGAAGTTGAACTTTACATGACCTTCAAGTGTCCTGCTGTGTGTGTGATTGTGTGCGCCGTGCAGTGCCTTAACTTTTCCTTGGCGGTGGCAATAAACTGTTGCACTTTTGTTATTTTCACGGATAACAGTTTAAAATTGCACGTCACATTCTATGACATTTTACGTTATGGTTATGGTGGCATTATCTCTGCCCTTGTGTCACTCAAACTGCAGAACAATTCACAGTTCACTTCCCAGGGGAATTTTAAGAGATGGTCGAACAAAGTTTGATTTTATATGGATGGCCAGTGATTTGCGGTAACCAATTGTCAACAAAGTGACAAAATTCTGTGAGGAATGGAATGCCGTTCGAGGGACAGACAGAAAGTTTGCTGGATTTTGACGGCAGAAGAAAAAAACAAAAGCGGAATTCCTTTTTGGAACTTTAATCAACAAAATCATTTTTTCCGTTCACTAGAGTATTATGTATATTAGTCTGGGTCACAAAACAAAAAATTAGCTGCGATCACCCCCAGCAATGGAGATTGGATTGTTGAATGATAATCTGCAAAATATTTTGACGCTGGGTCAAGAAACCTGTGAACTAAGTGCTCTATTACATAAAACTAAAATTCATATTTTTCTGGTGTAATTTTTGTTGAGCATTTTCTTCTTCATTACTTGACCATTGAAAGTACTTTATATTTAAATTTTGATTCTTGTCTTAAAAAAACTATTTAGAGTAATTTTATTGTGGTTTGAAAACTACAGGGTGGCGCAGAATAAGCTTTATGGTTTGAAGTCTTTATAACTTTTTTAATTATTATTCTTTCTTTGTTTTTTTCAGCATTTTGTGAAGGACACTTGGGGAATTAGTTATGAATCATTACACGATCGAACTTTATTTTTCAAACCAACAGACACAATTCACAATTTGGTAATGAGCGATGAAGCCCATTTCTTATTAAATGGGTATGTCAACAAGCAAAACTACAGGATTTGGGCTACAGAAAATCCAAAAGCAGTTCATCAGCGACAATCACACCCACTTAAGTGTACTCTTTGGTGCGGTGTATCCTCCGAATGGATAATTTGCCCATATTTTTTTAAATGAAAGTGGTGTCTCAATCTCTGTTATGGAAAATATGCTAAAAAGAGCAGGTCTGTGCGAAGCAAAAAATGGACATCACTTACAGGATATCGTTTTTCAAAGCCAATTGCAAAAAAATCCCCAATAATATACTGCATTTTAAACAAATTTTCATAATCGCATAAATAAACAAGTAAGGAAAGTCTAAAATTGGACGGACCCGACTATATGATACACTACTCCACTGGCTATCCTATTATAATTCAATTCTGTAAAAAAGTGAAATCGAGTAGGATTTTTGTATCCTGTAAATGTATGTGTTTGACAAAAAATTTGAAATCGGAAAGGACATCTGCATGGGATTATATTGAAACATGTAACGATGTGACCCGCATTCACTATGTATGTTTATAGATGAAATATAATATGTAAAGTTTGGCCAAAACCACATATTGTACTCGATTTTCTTTAAATTTGGCACAACATCTTATAATCCAACTAGAAACACATATACAGAAAGTGGGTAAGATCGGTTCAGATTTAGATATAGCCCCCATACAAATGTCGCTCCCGATTTGACTTTTTCCGCTCTAGAAACCACATATTGTACCCGATTTTCTTTAACTTTGGCACAACATCTTATAATCCAACTAGAAACACCTATACAGAAAGTGGGTAAGATCGGTTCAGATTTAGATATTGCCCCCATACAAATGTCGCTCCCGATTTGACTTTTTCCGCTCTAGAAACCACATATTGTACCCGATTTTCTTTAAATTCGGCACAACATCTTATAATTCAACTAGAAACACCTATACAGAAAGTGGGTAAGATCGGTTCAAATTTAGATGTAGCCCCCATACAAATGTCGCTCCCGATTTGACTTTTTCCGCTCTAGAAACCACATATTGTACCCGATTTCCTTTAAATTTGGCACAACCTCTTATAATCCAACTAGAAACACCTATACAGAAAGTGGGTAAGATCGGTTCAGATTTAGATATAGCCCCCATACAAATGTCGCTCCCGATTTGACTTTTTCCGCTCTAGAAACCACATATTGTACCCGATTTTCTTTAAATTTGGCTTAACACCTTATAATCTAACTAGAAACACCTATGGTGAAAGTGGGTTAGATCGGTTCAGATTTAGATATACTTTTATTTATATATATATACAAATGTTGCTCCCAAATGTTTAACCTATTTTGGCCATACTTTACATATTATATTTCACCTATAAACATACACTTGGGTTACATCGTTCCATGTTTCAATATACCCCCATACAGATGTCTTTTCCGATTTATCATTTTTGTCAAACACATATATTTACAGGATACAAAAATCCTTCCCGATTTCACTTTTTTACCGAATTGAATTGTAATAGGATAGAAAGTGGAGTGTATCATAGAGTCGGCACCGCCCGACTTTAGCCTTTCCTTACTTGTTATACCTTGTGCTTATGGACTAATGAAAAATTGATGATTTTGTAAAAAAATAAATCGAAAAAAATTCGTAAAAATAGAAGCCATCATTTCACCACTTTCAAACTCACACAGTCGCTTAGAAGTAGACCTAAGCACACTACTTTAAAATTTCAACAAAATGGATTGGTGTAATCATTTCGAAAATCAAAGTAAAAGAATTAAAATTGCAAAAACTTTAACAAATCTAAGCCTGCTATAAAACAACAACTAAATATTAAATTAAAAGTAATTGAAGTAATTACCTTCAAAACGAGATATAACGCATTAAAATCGGTAAAGTCTTTCAGGAATTACAGGCGATTGTATGAACACACCTTTTGAAAAAAGTAGTAGGTTTTTCACTGTTGAATTGGTCATAACTCGTAAAAAAATTCAATTTTTTTCCAAAAATACGTATACAATATTTTTAAGAGAAGAATGCATACAGAAACTTTCAAAACAATTGCAGCTATCGTGGTCAAAAAGCGTACCGCTTGACATGGAATCACTCACATACTTTATGGGGACTCAGATCTCTTTTCCAATTGCATCTCTTAAAGGGGCGAATTTCGAAAAATTCCACAATTTTTTTAATTCTATATAGATGTTGTCATATCATTGGTACCATTTATATTCCTTTTCGTCACATTTCGCTCGCAGAAACTTTTATTTACTTTTTGGTGCTTTATTTATTTCAGTCTATGGACATTACAATCCCTACGGACTAGCTTAAATCTAAGAGTAAAATAAATCTAGTATTTCATTAAAATTTGACAGCGAAAACGAAAAATCTAAATCGAATTTGTTATTTATATTATTACATTCTTTTAGAGCACGTAAAATATGTTCATTAAGAGCATAATTACATCTATGCATAGGTATGTTAAAGTATTCCCAAGTACGCAAATCCCTGGCAGGGATATTGAAGCCAATACGACTAAGCAACAAAGGGCAGTCTATGGCAGGTATTGTATCTACATAAATCTAAATCATTAGAAGGCCTAGGATCAGAGAAGTTAATAAAAAACAAAGCAAAATTAATAAATTTCTTTTGTAGTAGTTCAATACGGTTTTCATCTAACAAAAGAAACGTAAAGCAATTTGCGAGTGTGAGGATTACTATATAACATAGTCGATATGTAACCGATATGTTAACAAGTAAGGAAAGGCTAAAGTCGGACTCTATGATACACTCCACTTTCTATCCGAATACAATTCAAAAAAGTGAAAACGGGAAGGTTTTTTGTATCCTGTAAATGTATGTGTCTGACTAAAAATGTTAAATCGGAAAGGATATTTGTATGAGGATATATTGAAACCTGGAACAAAATAGGTGAAATATAAAATGTATAGTTTGACCAAAATCGGTTAAACTTTTGAGAGCAATATTTGTATTTGGGCTATATTTAAATCTGAACCGATCTTACCCACTTTCACCATAGTTTTGTTTAGTTGGACTATAAGATATTGTGCCAATTTGAAAGAAAATCAGGTACAATATGTGGTTTCTAGAGCGGAAAAGGTCAAATCGGGAGCGTCATTTGTATGGGGCTATATCTAAATCTTAACCGATCTTACCCACTTTCTGCATAGGTATTTCTAGTTGGATTATAAGATGTTGTGCAAAATTTAAAGAAAATCGAGTACAATATGTGGTTTCTAGAGCGGAAAATGTCAAATCGGGAGCGACATTTGTATGGGGGCTATATCTAAATCTGAACCGATTTGCCTCAAATTAAATAGCGTTTGTCCTTGATCCAGAAAACTTAGTTGTGCCAATTTTTGTTGAGATCGGACTATAAGTGCGACCTGTAATTTGATTACAACAATAGATGGACAGGCAGACGGACAGACAGACGGACTTTGCTAAATCGATTCAGAAAGTGATTCTAAGCCGATCTGTATAATAAACGATGGTTCTAACTCGTTTCCTTTTGGCTGTTACAAACAAATGCACAAAGACATAATACTCTCGTGGAGTGTATAAGCACAATTTAATGTCAAATACAATACCTAAGTCCAATTTACTATAATCATTTTTACGCGTCTTCCAAAAGGCAGGTGAGAACATTTCGCAACATTCAGCGGCAACTTATTCACTTCACACCAAGTCAAAACACGATCAATGTAACACTGAAGAGATATGGAATCCTGAAGAGTAAAAATCCCAGCGAACAATTTAATGTTATCGACATGTAAGAGATAATTGCAAAATTGGAAACATGCTTAAATGAATGAGGTAAAAAGAAGTGGACCTAGAATACTACCCTGAGGAACCCCAGAGGTAGCGACATAGAAATCAGAGTTGCAATTATCAATTGAGACAAAAGAGCTGTTAGATAAGTAGGAACTAAACCAATTCAATAAAGAAGAGTGAATTCCAATTCCAGAAAGTTTCTTAACAATTATAGTATGAGAAAATCTATCGAAAGCCTTAGTAAAATCTAAATAAATAGTGTCAACTTGAACACCAAATTCAATAATATGTACATACTCCAAGTGATTAGTGACCGTTGACCGATTATTGATGAAACCATGTTGTGCTTCAGATAGAAAAGGATATACGGAGTAAAGCTGTTTATGATATAAAGAGTGATTTTTTTGAGGTTAGGATTTTCATGCATTAGTATTTGACAGATCACGTGGGATTTCAGACATGGTGTCAAAGAGAAAGATGCTCAGTATGCTTTGACATTTCATCATGAATCGTCTTACAAACGAACAACGCTTGCAAATTATTGAATTTTATTATCAAAATGCGTGCTCTGTTAAGAAAGTTCATTGCGCGCTTCCATTTTATGGTCAGTTTAATCGACCCACTGAAGCGGCTATTCGGGCTATTGTGACTAAATTTCGCACCAAATTTACATTGTTGGACATTAAACCACCAACACGCTTACGTAGAGTGCGAACTGAAGAAAATATCGCAGCTGTATCGGCCAGTGTTAATGATGACCACCAATTTTCGATTCGTCGCCGTTCGCACCAATTGGGTCTCTGTTACTCAAAAACGTGGAAATGCCAAAATTGGACTAAGCGGATGGACCACCTAAGACGCAGCCGCGGTCAACATTTAAATGAAATTATCTTCAAAAAGTAAATGTCATGGACCAATCTAACGTTTCAAATAAAGAACCGATGAGATTTTGCAAATTTTATGCGTTTTTTTAAAAAAAAAAAGTTATCAAGCTCTTAAAAAATCACCCTTTACAATATGTTGAAGTAATTTTGAAACATTATTTAATTTCGAAATCGTTCTATAATTACGGACATTACATCTATTACCCGACTTTCCTGCAACAAGTCGAATGTACGCAACAAATTTCAAGTGCATATAAAGCAGAAATTTAAAAAAAATGTTTAAATCATCCCTTGTTAGGGAAATTTTTTCCCTCTGGGCCGTTTTCGCTCACTTTCAATCCCAAGACACATTTAGGAAAATTTTAATCCTCTAGCTCATTCTGTTCGGCGACTATTGAGCTGGATGGTCATACGAACATGGCATCTTACAATTTTAGCACGACCCGGGATATGTATTCTTTATGGATTCTCCAATGTATACTTCAAATGGATATTCCCCCATCCTTAGGTGGAGGTTATAAAAATTAAAAAAAATCCATAGCAAATTTTTAGTGCTGATTAATGCACACAAAAATGAATTTTTACGCTTCGGAAAAAACTTTTACTTTTTATTGCACAATGTTATTAGCGGAAACCGAATAAAAACTATAATTTCACTTGGAAATATTGGACTTTTGACTTTTCGGCATTGTACAGTTGTATGTGTCGAGTTTACTGTGGTCGGATGAACAGAGCTTACTCAAATCACAAAGACCTTCTGAGTTTATCGGTATAACAACTCTTGCGCAACATTTTCGAAATTCAAACATCAGCA
>CANDYM010000508.1:0-66782 GCA_947397865.1 Polietes domitor
CAAAATATTTCGTTCCTAGATCAAGCTGTTTGTGAGCTAACGCTCGTGAAAATACCCCTAAAATTCATGTTTTTCCCGGGTATTTTTTTGTGCTGCATTTTTCCCCAAAATATTTTTTTCTGAAATAATAGACCCTTGAAAGCACTTCAAATATAAATTTTGATTCTAGTCTTCGACTTACTTATTTGGTCGAATTATCGGACTTCAAAAACAAATATTGCTGATGTAGCCCAAAGTGTTGAAGAAAATCCAAATCCTCGTCGTTCTTTGCACAAAGACTTGTTCTTAAGGCTTATAAAGTTCAGTTAACACAAGAACTCAAGCCAGTCGTTTATCAGCATATCATCATTTTTGCTCATTGGCTCCTTGAGATGAATGAAAATGATCCGGAATTTCATCGAAAAATCATCTTGACTGATGAGGCCCATTTCCACTTCGGTGGCTACGTCAACAAGCAAAATTGTCGCATCTGATGCTCTGAAAACTCAAGAGTTAATTGTTGAGAAACCTCTCCATCCTCATTGTGTGACTGTTTGGTGCCGATTATGGTCCGGCGGGGTCATTGGACGTTACTTTTTCGAAAATGAGCTTGTATCAAAAGTTACGGTGAATGGATTGCGCTATCGAGAGATGATTAATGATTTTTTTATGGTCGGAGTTGGATGGTATTGATCTGGACAACGTTAACTTTCAACAAGACGGCGCTACGTGCCACACAAGCAACGAAACCATTGCTCTTTTAGGGGAAAAGTTTCCGGACCGTGTTATCTCTCGAAGAGGTGATCACAATTGGCCACCGAGATCTGGTGATTTAACACCTTGCGACTTCCTTTCCTTTGGGGCCACGTCAGAGATAAGGTCTACGCCAACAGCCCAGCGTCGATTGAAGACCTCAAAGATAGAATTCGTGAGGCTATCGAGGACATAGAGCAGCCACTTTGCGATTTGGTTGTGGAAAAATTCATGAAAAGGATATGGTCCTGTAAGCGTGGTCGTGGTGGCCATTTGGCTGATTTGTTTTTCATTATTAACGGCATAACTTCCTCCTTATTGTGGAATAAACATCCGATCATTTATCTCAAAATGGCATTTTTCCTTGAATACCAAAACAACACCTCTTGTTGGAAAACCCTGTACATTAGAGCGTACCAGGTTACAAGTAAAAAAAAAGTTCGCCGTACACCTTCGAATATGAAGTATTATTGAAAGGTAGTTTCAAAAAAATTTTTTTTATTTTTTTATGCCGAACGTAGGGGTTGCGCTTTTACATTTTTCTATATAACTTCTGCATTTATAAACGGATTTTAAAGTGTGATACATCGATGTTTTTGTCTCGACGAGGCCGATTTTTTTGTCTATGAAGTCATTGAGCTCAAGCATGATTCATGATTTTATGCGAGCTTTAATTTTCTGATATTAGAGTGGTACATTAGGGTAGTAGCAACTGAGATATGATGGGTAAGTACCAGAAGGGGGTGCTTGAGCTCAATGACTTCAAAGACAAAAAAATCGGCCTCGTCGAGATAAAAACATCGATGTATCACACTTTAAAATCCGTTTATAAATGCAGAAGTGTAAAAGCGCGACCCCTACGTTCGGCATAAAAAAATAAAAAAAATTTTGGAAACTACCCTTCAATAATACTTCATATTCGAAGGTGTACGGCGAACTTTTTTTTTTGAGGTACGCCCTACTGTACATATCAAGTAGATTGAACATCATTAATTTAACGATTTTTTTTACCATTTTTATCCCTTTTTCGTACCGCTACAAATTTCGAAAAATCCCACATTGTTGTACGTCCACGTTGTCAGCGGATTGTACAAGCTAAATATCACGATTAGAGATTGTACGCTTTCCTTAGTACCATTTTTATCTCTTTTTGTCCCTTTTTTCCGCGTAAAATTAGAAATTTCGAAAAATCCTTTTATGTTGCCACATAGTAATGGAATGTGCATCTGCATTATTCATGTTCAAGCTTTGGTCCGAACGACGGTTCCTCTTTGCACCATTTTATCCCTAAAAGTACGTATTTTGAAAAATGATTAACATTGATTTTTCCGATCATCTTTGGAAGTACTTTACACACAATGATGGCTTGCAATTACAGCATTTTGCTCCTCTAAAGATACCTGGCAAATGAAAGCCTTTCAGTGATTTTAATAGGCCCCCGTTGCCATTTAGCACCTGCTAAAGGTTCATGCATGAACCGATACTAAATTCAAAATTGCCATCCTTTTCAGGATGAACATGTGTTAACATCATAAATCAACCTCGCTGTGAAATTACTGTTTTCCTCAAAAAAATTGATCCCTAGCCTTTCGCATAAAACAAGCAATTTGTCCACAAACCCACATCACCACTCCATGATCATGTTCTTGCTGCTCCAGACAAATTAACACTTAACACAAACACTTGCCCCAAAAAAATGCGCTTCGTGCGCTAAGCAGGAAGTTCTTAAAGCCAAAAGGGATACTTAAATCAAATTATCCTGGTGCACTGCTGTCCAGCGAAAATGCCCAAATTTAAAGCCAAGATCAAACTTTAAGCTACCGCATTATGATTAGGACATGTTTGGCGATGTTATTATCCGCTGCAGGAATACTTTTGGGTGCCCCGAACTTAAGTGTTGTTTGCACTAATAAAAGCTTAAGCAGCAAACGTTGCTTGTCAGCCAGCAACCAACATAATCAAATCAGCCAACAACAAGTAACACCTTGTTTTTAGGGGTTTTGTTAAATCCGTTAATTACAGGATGGCTGTTCTGATCAGTGCTGTGGATGACTGGTTCATACATTTGTTTTGCCAATCATAACGTCTTCTTCTTGGAATTTCATGGTAGTTTGTGTTAAAGTGTTGCAGGCCAACACTTTTGTTTTTTTTTTCTGTACTTTAGTTGATTTTGGGGATAATCATTGGGAAGAATATTGTTTTTTTGGGGATAATTTACTAAATGACTATGTTGTATACAGCCCATCCTTAGGAGGTAGATATTTATTTCATCTGCGAAAAAAAGTAAAAAGTAAAAAGTAAAAGTAAAAAGTAAAAAGTAAAAAGTAAAAAGTAAAAGTAAAAAGTAAAAAGTAAAAAGTAAAAAGTAAAAAGTAAAAAGTAAAAAGTAAAAAGTAAAAGTAAAAAGTAAAAAAGTAAAAAAGTAAAAAGTAAAAAGTAAAAAGTAAAAAGTAAAAAGTAAAAGTAAAAAGTAAAAAGTAAAAAGTAAAAAGTAAAAAGTAAAAAGTAAAAAGTAAAAGTAAAAAGTAAAAAGTAAAAAGTAAAAAGTAAAAAGTAAAAAGTAAAAAGTAAAAAGTAAAAAGTAAAAAGTAAAAAGTAAAAAGTAAAAAGTAAAAAGTAAAAAGTAAAAAGTAAAAAGTAAAAAGTAAAAAGTAAAAAGTAAAAAGTAAAAAGTAAAAAGTAAAAAGTAAAAAGTAAAAGTAAAAAGTAAAAAGTAAAAAGTAAAAAGTAAAAAGTAAAAAGTAAAAAGTAAAAAAGTAAAAAGTAAAAAGTAAAAAGTAAAAAGTAAAAAGTAAAAAGTAAAAAGTAAAAAGTAAAAAGTAAAAAGTAAAAAGTAAAAAGTAAAAGTAAAAAGTAAAAAGTAAAAAGTAAAAAGTAAAAAGTAAAAAGTAAAAGTAAAAAGTAAAAAGTAAAAAAGTAAAAAGTAAAAAGTAAAAGTAAAAAGTAAAAAGTAAAAAGTAAAAAGTAAAAAGTAAAAAGTAAAAAGTAAAAAGTAAAAAGTAAAAGTAAAAAGTAAAAGTAAAAAAGTAAAAAGTAAAAAGTAAAAGTAAAAAGTAAAAAGTAAAAAGTAAAAAGTAAAAGTAAAAAGTAAAAAGTAAAAAGTAAAAAGTAAAAAGTAAAAAGTAAAAAGTAAAAAGTAAAAAGTAAAAAGTAAAAAGTAAAAGTAAAAAGTAAAAAGTAAAAAGTAAAAAGTAAAAAGTAAAAAGTAAAAAGTAAAAGTAAAAAGTAAAAAGTAAAAAGTAAAAAGTAAAAAGTAAAAAGTAAAAAGTAAAAAGTAAAAAGTAAAAAGTAAAAAGTAAAAAGTAAAAAGTAAAAGTAAAAAGTAAAAAGTAAAAAGTAAAAAGTAAAAAGTAAAAAGTAAAAAGTAAAAAGTAAAAAGTAAAAAGTAAAAGTAAAAAGTAAAAAGTAAAAAGTAAAAAGTAAAAAGTAAAAAGTAAAAAGTAAAAAGTAAAAAGTAAAAAGTAAAAAGTAAAAAGTAAAAGTAAAAAGTAAAAAGTAAAAAGTAAAAAGTAAAAAGTAAAAAGTAAAAAGTAAAAAGTAAAAAGTAAAAAGTAAAAGTAAAAAGTAAAAAGTAAAAAGTAAAAAGTAAAAAGTAAAAGTAAAAAGTAAAAAGTAAAAGTAAAAAGTAAAAGTAAAAAGTAAAAAGTAAAAAGTAAAAAGTAAAAAGTAAAAAGTAAAAAGTAAAAAGTAAAAAGTAAAAAGTAAAAAGTAAAAGTAAAAAGTAAAAAGTAAAAAGTAAAAGTAAAAAGTAAAAAGTAAAAAGTAAAAAGTAAAAAGTAAAAAGTAAAAAGTAAAAAGTAAAAAGTAAAAAGTAAAAAGTAAAAAGTAAAAAGTAAAAAGTAAAAAGTAAAAAGTAAAAGTAAAAGTAAAAAGTAAAAAGTAAAAAGTAAAAAAGTAAAAAGTAAAAAGTAAAAAGTAAAAAGTAAAAGTAAAAAGTAAAAAGTAAAAAGTAAAAGTAAAAAGTAAAAAGTAAAAAGTAAAAAGTAAAAAGTAAAAAGTAAAAGTAAAAAGTAAAAAGTAAAAAGTAAAAGTAAAAAGTAAAAAGTAAAAAGTAAAAGTAAAAAGTAAAAGTAAAAAGTAAAAAGTAAAAAGTAAAAAGTAAAAAGTAAAAAGTAAAAAGTAAAAGTAAAAGTAAAAAGTAAAAAGTAAAAAGTAAAAAGTAAAAAGTAAAAAGTAAAAAGTAAAAAGTAAAAAGTAAAAAGTAAAAGTAAAAAGTAAAAAGTAAAAAGTAAAAAGTAAAAAGTAAAAAGTAAAAAGTAAAAAGTAAAAAGTAAAAAGTAAAAGTAAAAAGTAAAAAGTAAAAAGTAAAAGTAAAAAGTAAAAAGTAAAAAGTAAAAAGTAAAAAGTAAAAAGTAAAAGTAAAGTAAAAAGTAAAAAGTAAAAGTAAAAAGTAAAAAGTAAAAGTAAAAAGTAAAAAGTAAAAAGTAAAAAGTAAAAAGTAAAAAGTAAAAAGTAAAAGTAAAAAGTAAAAGTAAAAAGTAAAAAGTAAAAAGTAAAAAGTAAAAAGTAAAAAAGTAAAAAGTAAAAAGTAAAAAGTAAAAAGTAAAGTAAAAAGTAAAAAGTAAAAAGTAAAAAGTAAAAAGTAAAAAGTAAAAAGTAAAAAGTAAAAAGTAAAAAGTAAAAAGTAAAAAGTAAAAAGTAAAAAGTAAAAGTAAAAGTAAAAAGTAAAAAGTAAAAAGTAAAAAGTAAAAAGTAAAAAGTAAAAAGTAAAAAGTAAAAAGTAAAAGTAAAAAGTAAAAGTAAAAAGTAAAAAGTAAAAAGTAAAAAGTAAAAAGTAAAAAGTAAAAAGTAAAAAGTAAAAAGTAAAAGTAAAAAGTAAAAAGTAAAAAGTAAAAAGTAAAAAGTAAAAAGTAAAAAGTAAAAAGTAAAAAGTAAAAAGTAAAAAGTAAAAAGTAAAAAGTAAAAAGTAAAAAGTAAAAAGTAAAAAGTAAAAGTAAAAAGTAAAAAGTAAAAAGTAAAAGTAAAAAGTAAAAAGTAAAAAGTAAAAGTAAAAAGTAAAAAGTAAAAAGTAAAAGTAAAAAGTAAAAAGTAAAAAGTAAAAAGTAAAAAGTAAAAAGTAAAAAGTAAAAAGTAAAAAGTAAAAAGTAAAAAGTAAAAAGTAAAAAGTAAAAAGTAAAAAGTAAAAGTAAAAGTAAAAAGTAAAAAGTAAAAAGTAAAAAGTAAAAGTAAAAAGTAAAAAGTAAAAAGTAAAAAGTAAAAAGTAAAAAGTAAAAAGTAAAAGTAAAAAGTAAAAAGTAAAAAGTAAAAAGTAAAAAGTAAAAGTAAAAAGTAAAAAGTAAAAAGTAAAAGTAAAAAGTAAAAAGTAAAAAGTAAAAGTAAAAAGTAAAAAGTAAAAAGTAAAAAGTAAAAAGTAAAGTAAAAAGTAAAAAGTAAAAAGTAAAAAGTAAAAAGTAAAAAGTAAAAAGTAAAAAGTAAAAAGTAAAAAGTAAAAAGTAAAAAGTAAAAAGTAAAAAGTAAAAAGTAAAAAGTAAAAGTAAAAAGTAAAAAGTAAAAAGTAAAAAGTAAAAAGTAAAAAGTAAAAGTAAAAAGTAAAAAGTAAAAAGTAAAAAGTAAAAAGTAAAAAGTAAAAGTAAAAAGTAAAAAGTAAAAAGTAAAAAGTAAAAAGTAAAGTAAAAAGTAAAAAGTAAAAAGTAAAAAGTAAAAAGTAAAAAGTAAAAAGTAAAAAGTAAAAAGTAAAAAGTAAAAAGTAAAAAGTAAAAGTAAAAAGTAAAAAGTAAAAAGTAAAAAGTAAAAAGTAAAAGTAAAAAGTAAAAAGTAAAAGTAAAGTAAAAAGTAAAAAGTAAAAAGTAAAAAGTAAAAAGTAAAAAGTAAAAAGTAAAAAGTAAAAAGTAAAAAGTAAAAAGTAAAAAGTAAAAAGTAAAAAGTAAAAAGTAAAAAGTAAAAAGTAAAAGTAAAAAGTAAAAAGTAACAGGAAAATCTAAATGTTTCTAATATTGCTAGGGTTTGGGTTTTCCGGACTTTTTTCATTCCCGGGAATGAAATTTTCATTCCCGTTTTCCCGGGAATTCCGGAAAAAGTAATTTATTTATAGGTATGTCCAATATGGTTTAAAATATCAAAATTTAATAACTGGTGTGTTTTTTTGCAATACTGTCATATTACAAATTAAAAACGAATTTTGTCAAAATATTTTACAAATTATTTTTCATTCTACAAATAGTTTACTCTAGGTTATATTCGGAACATACAAATTTATATTGAGAAATGTAAATTCATATTAGGAACATATAAATTCATATTGGGTAATGTAAATTTATAATGAGAAATATAAATTCATAATGAGAATTGTTAATTTATATTGAGAACAATTAATTCATAATAGGAACATACCATTTCATAATGAAATATACAAGTTTGTAATAAAAAGTAAAAAGTAAAAAGTAAAAAGTAAAAAGTAAAAAGTAAAAAGTAAAAAGTAAAAAGTAAAAAGTAAAAAGTAAAAAGTAAAAAGTAAAAAGTAAAAAGTAAAAAGTAAAAAGTAAAAAGTAAAAAGTAAAAAGTAAAAAGTAAAAAGTAAAAAGTAAAAAGTAAAAAGTAAAAAGTAAAAAGTAAAAAGTAAAAAGTAAAAAGTAAAAAGTAAAAAGTAAAAAGTAAAAAGTAAAAAGTAAAAAGTAAAAAGTAAAAAGTAAAAAGTAAAAAGTAAAAAGTAAAAAGTAAAAAGTAAAAAGTAAAAAGTAAAAAGTAAAAAGTAAAAAGTAAAAAGTAAAAAGTAAAAAGTAAAAAGTAAAAAGTAAAAAGTAAAAAGTAAAAAGTAAAAAGTAAAAAGTAAAAAGTAAAAAGTAAAAAGTAAAAAGTAAAAAGTAAAAAGTAAAAAGTAAAAAGTAAAAAGTAAAAAGTAAAAAGTAACAGGAAAATATAAATGTTTATAATATTGCTAGGGTTTGGGTTTTCCCGGACTTTTTTCATTCCCGGGAATGAAATTTTTCATTCCCGTTTTCCCGGGAATTCCCGGAAAAAGTAATTTATTTATAGGTATGTCCAATATGGTTTAAAATATCAAAATTTAATAACTGGTGTGTTTTTTTGCAATACTGTCATATTACAAATTAAAAACGAATTTTGTCAAAATATTTTACAAATTATTTTTCATTCTACAAATAGTTTACTCTAGGTTATATTCGGAACATACAAATTTATATTGAGAAATGTAAATTCATATTAGGAACATATAAATTCATATTGGGTAATGTAAATTTATAATGAGAAATATAAATTCATAATGAGAATTGTTAATTTATATTGAGAACAATTAATTCATAATAGGAACATACCATTTCATAATGAAATATACAAGTTTGTAATCAGAAAATCCAAATTCATAATCAGAAAATACGTTTTCATATTCAGAAAATATGAATTCATAATTTGGGTCCGCCAAATAATTTTTTTTTGAAAGTGTTATAAAAAACTACTGAATATTTTCTCAAATTTCTTTTTTTATTTGAAAGTACAATTCTTCCGCTTCCGGACACCCCACAAATAATAGTCCAACGATTGAATAGTTGAAAAAAAGTTAGATGACGGACCCCATACCAATGTCTCCTATGATTTACTTTTTCCGCTCTAGAAACCACATATTTCAACAAATAACTTTTTTTGAAAATGCTATAAAAAAACTACTGAATATTTTCTCAAATTTCTTTTTTTATTTGAAAATACAATCCTTCCTGTTAATAATGGAAAATAATTTCATTCAAATGGCTGCCTCGGGCACCCCACAAATAATAGTCCAACGTTTGAATAGTTGAAAAAAAAAAACGTTAGATGGCGGACCCTATATAAAATTATATTGAGAAAATGTAAATTTATAATGAGAATATTGATAAAATATGTGTTTCTACGAAAATATCCATAGAAAAGCGTACATACATTGCTTCGATTATAAATTTTACAGTTCCTGATTATGAATTTATATTTGATGAATATATATTCCTGAATAAGAACTTATATTTTCTCATTATCAATTTGGATTTTCTCATTTTGTATTTATATATCTCATTATCAATTTGTATGTTCTTATTATGATTTTATATTTCTCAATATGAATTTACATTTCACATTACGAATTTAGAGTGCTGATTGTTGGTGATTATCATGCTCCTATTATGAATTTACATTTCTCATCATGAACTTACATATTCTGATTATGAATTACATTTTCTCATTATAAACTTGAAAAGATGTAGACTAATCGTCAGAATTAAACATTTATATCGCAGGTAGAAGTAACTGACACCTACACTAAATTCAAAATTGAAAACGATTAAGGAAACAAATAACTCATATAATGGAGAATGTTATGACACATTTAATTTAGAATATTCATTCGTCTGGAGACAAAACTATTTTATAGAAACAGGGGGGAATATTCTAAACTGTAAAAGCAATAGAAACATAAAAATTAATATTAATTTAATAAATTCATAAAAAATAAAAATATTGAAATAGTCCTGTCATTAATTCTTACAAAGGGCCACTTAAATACATCGTAGCATATATTTATATTCCTATTAGATTTCTCTTGAAAGTTTACAGGGAACAATTTTTATTGCATTCCTATTTTTAGACCATTTCTTTCTGGCTACGTATGTAAAGTAAATTGCTCTTGAAGAAGATATTCACCTCGATTCTTTTAGGAAAACAAGAAAATTTACATTATGTAAGCCATGGTATTGTCAGCATGATATTTTTATTCCACAATAAAGATCCTGCAAATAGCCTCACAAAAAGTTTTTATTCCCCTAGCTGTGTGTTTCGCATAAAATGGCTATTTAGCGAATTTAAAAAGTTTTGTTTGTAGTAATATAATATAAACAAATACTCAACAATGTCAAATTGTCAGTAATGTAAATACATATATGAATTTGAAATACATCTAAAAATTCCAATTTATATAGAAACATTAAATTATTGATCAACATAATAAATAAATTATTTTTTTAATATTTGAAAAATTGAAATTTTTTTCCCGGGAATTCCCGGACCCAAACCCTAAATATAGCCAAACCAAAACAAATGCAAGTATTGAAAAAAAATAATTTTATAAATAAATATAATATTTTAATTATTTCAAAACACGCTTATAAGACAAGGCTAGCAATATCGAAACAATACTTGAAGTCAATTAAAAAAATAAATAAACTTATATATATTTTTTCAAAAAGCATAAATACCATAAATAATGGCAGATAGTGGGTGCTACAGTTGGTTGTATTTCCATTCTATTTTAATTCGAAAAGTACAAATTTTGAGACTCCATTATCTCAAGAACATAGTGCAAAATAATCTAACTTCATGATTCAACCAATTGGAAAAATCTTTTTATTTTGCATGCCTATGCAGTCAGAGGAATGAATGTATACACCGAATTCCAAGATTCTAGCTGCGGCCATTTGGTTGGTACCATTTTTATCCCCTTTTTCCTATTTACCCCATTAAGAGTACGACTTTCTAAAATCTCTTTATTTGAGGTGTCTACGCAATTAGAGGGATGTACACACCGCATTCCATCATTCTAGCTGTAGTCGTTAAATTGGTACTATTTTTGTCCCTCTATACCCATTGTAACGCTTATTTTACGTGTCTACGCAATCAGAGGAATGTCTACACCGTATTTCATTATTCTAGGTGCAGCCGCTTGATTGGTACCATTTTTATCCCTCTATTCACATTTTACCCATTAAAAGTACGAATTTCGAAAAAATACTTTTATGTTATTTATCTACTCAAGTAGAGGAATGTTGTCGTTTGATATGTACCATTTTGATCCCTTTTTGCCTTTTTCATCCCCTACGTTTTTGTTATAGAGGGGGGCATGAACATACCCAATATCAAGTAAGTACAAGCAGACATATTGAAAAAATATGCTTAAATTTAATGGGTATTTAAATTTATGGGTATTTTTATGGGTATTTTTAGTCCTTGTGAGGGAAAAAGTTTTCCCTTTTGGCCGATTTCGCCCCATTTCAATCCCAACCGATCTACGACTATAAGACGCATTTATGGAAAATTTGGACATCCTAGCTCCTTTCTTTTAGATGCTAGCGTGCTTTCAAGAGACGGACGGACGGAAATGGCTAGATCGTCTTAGAATTTTATGACGATCAAGAATATATATACTTTATAGGGTCTCAGGTCGATACTTCAAGTTGTTACAAACGGAATGACAAAGTTAATATACCCCCATCCTGGAGGTGGAGGGTATAAAAAGTAAAAGAATAGAAATAGAAAACTAAAAATTTAAAAATATTAGAGATGACTATGTCGAGTATAAATGAGTCGAGCATAGCTCTTCAATCTTCACGTAGTATTTAATATTTTTCGAGATGAGAAGGAAATATGAAATAATATAGAAAAAATGTGAAAATAATTTATTAAAACATTTATATCCTTTGAAAATTAAAAGTCCTGTAAGAGGAGAAAAGTGAAACTTTTACCCTTAATGAACAACATAATTTCAAATCGAGCGGTAATATAATTTTTCATCACTCTGTGTACTTTTGGGGTTTACAAGCTAATGCCTAAATCCAAATTACACGCAGTATCAATGTCTGCGGCGGAGGTTAAACCACTAAAATACCTTAAGTCTGCATCCATAATAATCAGTCCATAAATAGCTTACTCATACCTGCCTCAAAGTATTAAATAAATTATCGAATTTTTGTTTTGCTACCTACGCTACCAGAACTATTTTGTGTGGCACCCAGCGAATACCTGTTAGTCACATTCTGTCTAAGCCCAATTCAGGCAAAAACGGCTAAGAGCTGTTACCATTTTTGTCTTTTTGTTTGTAAACTTGCCATACATGTGCGAGTGCGAGGTACGAACTACGAGAGTATTAATAATAACAATCACTTAAGGTGTGCTTTAAATATAAATAAAGTTTGTGTCATTATTAGTGTTTAATTTACACTTTAACACAAACGTTAACACCGGCTTCAGATTTCAGGCCATATGCACACTTTTCGTTAGGCATTTGCGTCTCGAGTCTCGCGATCGTTGTCGTTTGCAAATGTAATTGGCTTGGCGCGGCGCGGCTGCGCACAATGCGTGTGTGGGTTGTTGACTAGCAAGTAACTCGAAAGAAGGAAAAAAACGTCACCTAACCCGGCTAATAAATAAATCAAATCAAGTCAACAGGAATTTCTGTTAGTTTGTAATAATAAACAAAGTTAGACTTGATAATAGATGTTTGCGGGGGAAGGGGACTTTGGTGCTTTTTTAATTGGTCTTGGTTTGAATTGGAAAGTTGGGGTGGTGGCGACTCACATTTCGTATATCAGTCAAAAACTATAGCTCCCAATAACAGAAAACACCCTTAGACATTCTACAAGTATCCCACCGGCAAAGCAGTGACTAGAAGGCCTGATGACCTTTGTTTTGGTTCCAGAGGCCAGCTCCTCTCATCCCAACGACCACCTCATTGTTGAACATCTTCTGGAAGAAGACTGCAACAAAAGACGGGCCTTCTTAGAGAAGGAACCTGAGATTCGGTTCCAGGAGGCCTGCTCGTATCATCACAACGACCACCTCATTGTTGAACATCTTCTGGAAGAAGACTGTGACAAAAGACGGGCCTTCTTAGAGAAGGAACCTGAGATTCGGTTCCAGAGGCCAGCTCCTCTCATCCCAACGACCACCTCTTTGTTGGACATCTTTTGGAAGAAGACTGCAACAAAAGACGGACCTTCTTAGAGAAGGAACCTGAGATTCGGTTCCAGGAGGCCTGCTCGTATCATCCCAACGACCACCTCATTGTTGAACATCTTCTGGAAGAAGACTGTGACAAAAGACGGGCCTTCTTAGAGAAGGAACCTGATATTCGGTTCCAGGAGGCCTGCACATCGCATCCCAACGATCACATCTTTGTTGGACATCTTTTGAAAGAAGATTGTGACAAAAGACGGGCCTTCTTAGAAAATGAACCTGAGATACGTTTGAGAGTTTAGAAAATTTCATCGTATCAGCCAAGGACTTCGTGGGCTAACTTTTAATTAAAAATTTCTTAGAAATTTTTACTGTCATTGCTATTGCGGCAAGGAAGTTCGTGGGATTGTTTATTGACACGATTAAAATGTTGCAATATGTAATGACCATAATATTAACAGACTCTGTCCCTCTTCTCGGCCCCTGGTAAATTATAAATCAATCGCAGCCACCTCAAGAGAAACTCATAAACATTGCAGACACGTTCACGATTCTCGTCCACCTACTAAATATGGTCAAGTTATGTGTAAATTAAGTACCTAGCATCAAAGTACTCCATAGCCGCGCGCATGCGGCATATGATTCTGGGCACCAGAAAACCAGTTCACCACCACTCGCTCATTCACTCACTCGCTTACTTGAGTGCGGTCTTATTTATTATGTGGTGACCATAAAAAGATCGTGAGAATATAATTTTTTTCCATCACTCGGCGCGTCGTCATCTCGTGGCCATCATCATTCTTCGACAATTTTCAATTTTGCAGAATTACTGCGGCTGCGGCTGGAGCTGGGACTGCGTTTGTACTACAATCGCGAAGAATTCATGTCCTTGACTTAAGAAAGTACACAACAAAGTGTGTTTGTTTGGCGCAATTGAAGTCATCTCTCGGCCGCAGACCTAAACAATGAGATGGCGTTGTTGTACGACGGCGGAATAATGGACGTTGAACGCTGAATGCATCTTAATGCAATACAACAAAAACGTTGGTTGAGTGCGTATGAAGGCAAAACGAGTACAACAACAACGAGAACAAAAGAAGACCAAGTTAACATTTGAGGGAAGTGCACATCGTCGCGACAACTTGGTTGGTCGTTGTGCTTTAATGCAACACAACACACAGACACGCGCATGCGTGGAGGTTGTAAATAATGAACAAACAATATTGCAATGCCATGTGATGAGAGTGATGGAGAGAGAGTAGAAGGGGAGATGGTTGGTGTGCGTTACATGCGCTCGCAACGAAGCATCAGGATCGCTACAAAATTGTTGATAACTCACGATGACGATGATGAGAAGATTCAGTCGAAACTAACACTGTGCAACATTTTTGAAGTCATTTCAAAATAACCATATACGGACACCGCTACATGATAAAAGACCAAAAAAAAGACCCGTGTTTTTTTTTCCCCCAAAGTCATGCACTTTTTTTTTTATGGGCCCCCAGAGATTTGAGGCCTCGGTGTAATTTTTGGAAAAAAGTGATCATATTCTCAGGCTCATATCTTGCAAACCGTTCGGAATTTTGATTTACTCTCTGAGGCAAAGTTCTAGCTCTTGTCATAAAGAACAAAAATTGTGAACATATAAAATCAAAAAACTTCATCTTCAAGGTCAAAATCGCAAAAAACTTAAAAAAATTCGATTTTTTTAACCTTTTTTCCCTGTTCAGCAAACCGCTGAAAATTCAGGGAAACAATCAACTACAAAAATGTACCTAAGATCTCAATAAACAACTTTCTAGAACATATGAACTTCCTAGGAATGATTCTTAACACCGGTTAGGTAGGAAAAATATATCTTGCAGGACTGTTTCTGTTAATGATCAGTCCGACTACAATGCGTATGAGTGATATTATCCTTAATCAACAGCACGTATACGCTACCTACAACACTTCATTCATTCGACGACATTTGCGATTTTGACCTTGAAGATGAAGTTTTTTGATTTTATATGTTCACAATTTTTGTTCTTTATGACAAGAGCTAGAACTTTGCCTCAGAGAGTAAATCAAAATTCCGAACGGTTTGCAAGATATGAGCCTGAGAATATGATCACTTTTTTCCAAAAATTACACCGAGGCCTCAAATCTCTGGGGGCCCATAAAAAAAAAAGTGCATGACTTTGGGGGAAAAAAAAACACGGGTCTTTTTTTTTGGTCTTTTATCATGTAACGGTGTCCGTATATGGTTATTTTTTTTCGTGTTGCACTGTGTAATATATTGAGTAGTGATCGGCGTTCACTTGGTGCGTGCCATGAACGGCTTGGGCATTTCCGCAAAAAAATTACAGTAGAGAATAAGAGAAATAAAAATTTAGATCAGTTCAGTGCAAAACAATACTTTCTCACTTGGCATGTTCTCTTTGTGCCGGCCACTGCATTAGAAAGAGACAGACTCTGTTAGAACTCCAGAAAATTGATACTGAGATTTTTTGATTATAAATCTAATTATATATAAGCGGTTAGCATACCAAAAATGCTTTTGAAATCTATGGGTTCATCTAAAATGGTTTCCCAGATATTTAGTTTTACTTATAGCGTTGGTTCACTTCAGGTTTCAAAGTGAGTATATCATATCAACCTTCGAAATATCATATCAACTATCCTCACATACACAAAATCTATAAAATTGTTTCCCCGTTATCTCAATAGCTAGAGCAGCTTTAGAACAGTGGTATTCAACATCAGTCGACCAATCTCCTACAGAAATCAAAAAAAAGCTTGGTTGCTCCCACGTGAGCGGGAGTAGTGGCTTAAGTCACCGTTTTGACCAGGTCTGTTATATCCACCCCGAAAGATTGATATATTTGCTTAGACCTCTAATATCAATTTCCGGTATCTTATCAGTGTCGTTTGCTTCCCAAAGGCCAAGATTTGTTAGAGCTGGGCAGTCGCATAAGAGGTGTTCGACTGACTCTTCTTCCTCTTCGTTGCCGCAGATGCGCCACTGATCGTTGCAAAAAAATCGTACATTGTAGTCACGAAAAAATGCAATAAACGGTTGGACAGCTTTTAATTATAATTCCCAAAAATAAAGCTTACTTGTTGTCACCTGAGAAAGATTTATGTCGGTGCGGATTACGCGGGCGAAACCCCAATTCGTCCAATAATTGCTGTCCAAACGGGTGAGAGGTCCTGGAAAGTCGATTATCTGTGCCGAACGTCCTCACGTTCGGAAAAAGTCTACGAATATCCGAAGAACATACGCCATGAAAGTATCGATAGAACAGCTGAAAATACTTTCAACTTGACGACGATGTTCCACACAAAGAATAGACAATCATCACCAACGCTCTCCTTTGGATACGGTCAAGTAACTCCAAGAATGATCTTGAAGCACTTGTCCAGTTGTATTCCATCTTCGGTTTGAGGTAGTTTGTTTAGATATCAAGAAAATCAGATGAAGTGAAGTGAAGACACTTGAATACAGTCAATAACACTCTGCGACAAATGGTAAGGGCCAGTGATCGGTTTGGAATGAAACCACCGGGGAAAGTTATATTGGTAAAAAAAAGTCATACGTGTTCCAGCGTTTCGCTGGGTCTCATCTAGGAATCGAGATATATCGATTTGAAGTTAGTAAGTATCGTATAGGGGAATTTGTCACGTTGTAGGCTGTTCTGTTTGACATAACTCGAGAACCACTCGTCCGATTTAGCTGAAACAAATTTAGAAAAATTAAGAATTACAATTCCTCTAATCTGTTCTTAAACCGTTTTCCTACTTAAGCAACAGTTTCGCAATTATAAATAAATGTATGAAAAAAAAATTATTTTTGCCTAAAAATTAAAATTTTTTTTTTAATTCATAAAAAATCCAAAACGGTAAAAAGTGTCAAGTCCTATTACTTTCACGTAAAGTCACATAACCTATGACCAAAATGAGTGTGTGTCAGTACCTGACTTTACTTTTACATGTACTTCAGTTGACAAATAAATAGTATTTATAGCTGTACATTGATAGATTTATGTCATTTAACAAGTGTCGGCGAACGCGAAGAGTACAATTGAATTTTTCAAAACATAGTGACGCAATAACGAAAGTATAAAATCGAAATGAGTGCAAATTGTCCAGAAAATCTAAATTTATTTTGTTACGTTTGTGGCAAGCGATCTCTTTCTACAAATACTGGATCATTGAGTGAGCTAATGGAGCGTGCTTATAAACTTTATTTTGATTCCGAAATAATTCGCGGCGTTTCGTGGGCCCCACACAAAATTTGTCGAACGTGTTACAATGGTCTTAATATGTGGATCCAAGGGAAACGCAGTTCACTTTCGTTTGGTGTACCAATGATTTGGACTGATCCAGGAGAGCATAATTCGGACAACTGTTATGCTTGTGTAAACAAAATAAGTAAAGTAAATCGTAAAGGTCTTAAACAAAGGAAATACATCTCTGTTAAAAGTGCACAAACACCTCTTCCGCATTCGGATCAAATACCAATTCCACCGCTTCCATGTCCTGACAGAGAAACTTATTTTTCTATTGAAACAATGGATCAATCGGATGTAAAGTATGAACCATTACCAGAAGCCGGCCCATCGAAAAAAATAATTCCAATATCACAAGAAAGAATGGACAAGATTGTTGCAGAATTAAACTTGTCTCAACGTGAAGCAGAAAAACTTGCCCAGCTTTTGAACGAAGGCAACAATTTGGAGCCTAATGTCAAAGTCACCGGATATCGAAGACGACAATTGCCATTCCAACGGTACTTCACACTCAACGAAGGGAACACATTTGTTTACTGCCACGATATAAAGGGACTGATGGAGGCGATGGCCATTAATTACGTCGCAGATGATTGGCGATTGTTCATCGATTCTTCGAAATCAAGCCTGAAAGTAGTTTTACTACATAAATATAATAAAAAACCAAGCATTCCCATTGGCTACAGCACAGACATGAGCGAAACATACGATTCCATGAAAATAATTTTGGATAAAGTTTGCTACACTGATCACATGTGGCGAATCAGTTGTGATCTGAAAGTCGTGGCTATGCTAAGTGGTCTCCATGGAGGCTATACGAAAAACATGTGTTTCTTGTGTCTGTGGGATACCCGATCTAAAGAAAACCAATACGAAAAGCACGACTGGCCTGCTCGAGATCCAACGGAGAAAGGACACAACTGCGTAAATGATCCACTCGTGCCAATGGAGAACGTCCTCATACCCCCTCTCCATGTCTAACTGGGAATGGTAAAAAATTTCATCAAGGCCATTGTGAAGCAACCGAAAATTCTGGATTGTTTAAAAAATATTTTCCCACGAATCAGCGAAGCAAAATTGAAGGAAGGTGTTCTGAACGGGCCCGATATACGCAAGCTCATGAAATCAAAGGAATTTAAAGGCGCTTTAGTCGATGATGATTACCTTGCGTGGAGGGCAGTGAAGAAAGTCATACGATATTTTTTGGGAAGTAAACGAGCACACAATTACCCTGCTCTTGTGACCAAGATGTTGGACTACTTCCAGAAAATTGGAGTGAACATGTCTCTCAAAATTCACTTCTTGCATCACCATCTCGATTACTTCAGCAAGCAGCTAGCGTCAGAGTCGGATGAACATGGCGAGCGCTTCCATCAAGTGGCCATGCCCATGGAAACGCGATATAAAGGCAAGAGGCTCGACTCGCTGGTGGCTGAAATTTGTTGGTGGTCCCAAAAGACGTACGATCCCGACAATGAAGATGAAGAAGAAGAACATACAATTGGAGTTTCCTCCGAGGATGAAGACAGATCCTCATCCGATACAGACTCTGAACAAGTAGGCGAACCACCACGCAAGAAAGAAAAGGGAGCAAACAAACGAAAATAAATGTATTTAAAAAAAAAAAAAAAATTTCTTCATGCGCTTATTTTTAACTTGGAAACTATTACTTGTAAAGGAAAATAATATATGAACAGATTAAGGGAATTGCAATTCTTGGTTTTTTTAAATTTATTTCAGCTAAATCGGACGAGTGGTTCTCAAGTTATGTCAAACAAAAGAGCCAAAAACGTGACAAATTCCCCTATACGATACTTACTAACTTCAAATCGATATATCTCGATTCCTAGATGAGACCCAACGAAACGCTGGGACACGTATGACCTTTTTTTGACCGATATAACTTTCCCCGGTGGTTTCATCCCAAACCGATTGTGGCTGTCGCACAGTGTAATTGTAGTCCAAACGACAGCAAAACGGGTGAGAGTTCTTAGAAGTCCGGTATCTCTGCCGAGCGTCCTCACGTCCGGAGTAAGGAAGAACATACGCCGTAAAAGTATCAATAGAACAGCTACACATACATTCCACTTTACGACAATAAACAATCTTCGCCAATGCTCTTCTTTAGACACGGTCAAGTAACTCCAACTAGAGCACTTCCCCAGTTGTATTCCTTCTTCGGTCTGAAGTAGTTAGAGTAGATATCAAGAAGATCTGAAGGAGTGAAGTGAAGAATGCTTCTTTCGACATTTCCAATCACATGTTTTTGCCCAACGAAAATTGTGTATTCATGCCTACAATATCAAGAGCCTCTGATTGCCATACCATTCGTAGAAATTGATGACAATGTCGGTCAATGAATTGTTTGGATTACTGGGTCTTACATGTATTAAAATCTATTCTGTACACTCGACTACAGATCCAGGCCAAGTGGATGAAATACTGCCTTTTATCTTCAATCTCTTAACGACTTGACCGTTGGTCGAAAGAACATGAATGCAAAGATTACTGCCATCCGTGAATGAGTAGATTGGTGGTGAAGACTTGGTCGACAATAACAATAAGAGAAAGAGATGAGAAATTATAAAATGCTGTGTTGCGCTTGTGGTCAACCTATGCACGAAGGATAAGAATCCATTTGCAGGTACAAATATCGTGGATCTCTGATGAAGCTCGATATAAATCAAGAGAGATAACAGTCGGCAGCAAAAGCGTTGAGTTTTGATATTACTGCAACAGACTCTATCAACTGCCTTGAATATATCTAGAGCAACGACCTTCGTTCACCAAACGGATTGGTGAATTGACTCCAACGTTCTGAAAAGATCATCTATTTCTATGTCATTCATTAAGAAGGACTCCATATACCTCACAAAACAGCGATTAACCATACTAAGCCTAAAGAGCGAAGAGCAAATTGTAACCAGTGGTAGATCGCAACAATATTAGCATCAACTTTCCTAAGGATTGGAAGAATATTTGCAACTCTCGCACGGATAAGAACCTATCTACAAAAATACGTATAGTACGATCTCTGAGGCAGCCCGAGATAAATCGAGGGAAGTAACTGCTGCCATCATTTCAGAGCAGTCATCATTTATCAGAGTTCTTGTAGATATCTATAGCAACGCCCATACACTCACCAAACAGGTGGAAGGATCGATTCCATTGTTCTGACAAGAATGTCTTCAGGTCCCTTGTACATCGATTCCTACGAAAGCCGTACTGTTGATCATTAAGAATGCTATTGATCTCCAGATACCTCAAAACTCATAAGACAATGATAAATCATACTATCAGTAAGTCTTAAGAGCAAATCGTAATCGGGCGGTAGTTCGTTGGAGTATTATCCTCAAAGGTTCGGTTTAGGAAATCCGAGATCAACCATCGATTATTCCCAATCTCTTCAATATACAAGTCGACCACATTCGAAAAAAGCCAATATATCCTGGTCAAATTGATCTGTCTCAGCTTTTTGTCTTCATTCTTTTCGCGACTTGATAGTTGGTCGAATATATATAGTTGACAGGGTTTACTATCATCTGCGGATGAATAGATTGGTCTCAAAGTGTAACCCAAAAGGTCGCCAATGAATATAAAAAAGAGGGACAGCTCCTCGATATATATCGATATATCTTAGGAAGATTGATATAAATCGAGAGAAGTCACTGCCAGTATTAAAACCGATGAGCTTGAATGTAAGTGGGTTGTGTGGGACTCTATCAAAGGCCTTGGAAATATCCAGGGCTACGAAGTTACTCTCCGCAAACGGATGGACGAGTCGACGCTCTGAAAAGATCTCCTTCAGTATCCTTGTATATATTTTTACGGAAGCCATACTTTCATTAACAAAAACTCCTGATATATCTCAAGATGGTGATTAACCATACTCTGAAAGCATGGAGAGCGCAGAGCAATTCTCAGTCCGGCTGTAATTCGCATGATTATTAGAATGATTATTATTAGGGATCAACTATCGATTTTTCCATTCTTTTCAAGTTAGAGCTTCTTGCAAAATGGCAGAGCCATGTTGTTCTTCAGAGGTTATCCGATATTTAGGTTAGGTTGTGGTGGGAGTCAGAAAGTAAGCACCTAACTCACTTAGACAAGAAGAGGTCCATGTGGTATTACGGACTTTTAAGCACCAACCAGTGCGACTGGCCAAGTCGCCCAAACATTCAAAGAAAGCTGAACGCAGTGTTATTAAACAGCCATAGCTGGACAGAGAAAGGAAAGGTGTTCGATGCTCTCAATCTCCTCGTCTCCTACAAAAGTCTTTTAAATCTTGGGATGTCTACCTATTATACTGTGTCCCTTCAATACTGAAAACAATGCGTCCCTCCCTTTTCATTTTGAGCTGAGAGCTTCTTCGAATATCTTTAGCTGATTAGCAGTATGATGTATAGTGAATTGATATTGAAGATCTGATCAAATATTTCAAATTCGCTGACAGGGTATAACAGACCATTCCGAGTCGTTCGTTTCAAATATACTTGACGCTCCCGTGATTGTGAGGGACCACGTAAACCAGCAACCCAACCGGTGTAGTTTCTTCAACCTTATTGAGCTTAATATTGGAAACTTCATTAATTGAATAAAGGAGACTCCGGTGCTTCTTTCCATTTTGGTCTGAAGGCACATTGGACTATCTGTAGCAGTTAGCATTTAGAAATATCTCTACTTGTCAGACCTTTCCGAGTGGTTCGGTTCAATTAAAGTGGGAATACTTGAAGATCCCGCAGCCACGTAAACCAACCAGAGTTGTTTCTGCACCTTTTTGAGTTTCGGATTTTTCCCCGCCATAGGATTATCATGTCCAGGTTGGGCTTTTCATAACTTTCTCTCATTCTTGGACTTTGCGTTTCGTGTCGTATTTCCACAACGCAAGTAAAGAATAATTGTGCGTCGCAAACAAAAAGCCAAACTTTAGATGGCTTTTGGTGAAAGTACAGCCAGACCCCCACCACTAAAGCTCACAAGAATCTAAAGGTCTTAACTTGGTGCAAAATAATAGCAACAATAACGACGGCAAAAACACTTGGCGCACCTGAGAATGTTGATGGGTCTGCTTTTGAGCGTAAAGTACTTAAAAAACACTTGCATGGAGGAGCACCACCAACAGAAGAAGACGACAACAACAACGACGATGATGATGAGGCAGGCCTACACACAGCGTGCATTCGGCGTCGCCGTCGTCATCATTCGTAGTCATCGTCATCACCGTCGATCGCGAAAGCATGAAAGACACAGATTTCGTGGTTCTCCTTCACATCGAGCAACTATTCAGCGTTCAACGTTCGGCAATAATGTAGGAAAACAAGCGAGAAGCCCTTTATCACAGCCACCACTTACTCCATGGCCAATGCCGCCGGTTGTCGGTTGCCTCTTACCATTGCAACACACACATAGTCGCAGTGAGTAGTGAGCTTGCAACACATGTGTGTGCTTGGTAATGATTTTGTTGCGTACAACCGCACTCCACCAAGCAACTCCTTTGATTACCGGACAAGCGCTGTTTTAGTCCGTAGGTTTCCCTCTCGGTTTCCCACTTTTTTTTGTTAAGTGTTGTTCGGTGTATGCATTTCGTGACAAAATCAATGTTGCTGCTGCTACGGTGTGTGTGTTTGTGTGTGTGCGGGGTTGTATGTCTTTTGTCGCACATGGACATGTTTCAAAATAAGCACCACTGACGCGATCTGTGGAGCGACATGTACTGAATAACGAGGAGCCAACAAGGAACGTTATATTTACCCTTTATCATCGTGGCAATGGAATCGACAGAGGTGTAGATCGACGAAGGGGGCAGCGATGCCGCATATCTCTGGGCACAAATCGATCTGCCGTGAACTTTTCCAACCAGTTGCCAACTGCAATGTTGGTCCTTTCGACAGTGACGTTGCGGGTTCTAGCTTTGACAATATGATCTCATTTCTTCTCCTGTAAATCTCGGTTTCCTTCTTCGGTTCACTTGGTGTAGTTGCCAAATGCAATGTAGTATTTTATGTAGTGTTGCCACACTTACCACCTTTGGCGGTCACTAATCGGATGTGTTTAGGCACTACTTGCCGCTCCCCTGAGAGCGTCTACAAACAGTGAAATCTTATGAGGTGACACCGAAGGAGCTATAGAATATTGTCGGTAATCCCACGGCAACTGCACTATTATAGTGTAAAATTTGTCTTAAATTGTTCTGTGACCTCAGTGCTCGTTATCCCTCACTAGAATTCGGTTATCATCTTTGAGGAGGAAATTCCAGTATCACAGTCCTCCAACTGATGCTTTACTCTTTGGTAAAATTTTCTGATCTCATTTCCACTTCTATACATTTCGATTTTATCAGACTCGGTCCTCTCCATTTCCTTCTTCCATTGGCGGAATAGGTACTTCTCAACTTCGCTAGTTGCGAATTTTTTCGGCAATAATTTTGGGACACTCCTGGCCGTCCTATGTGCTCTCGGGGAGATTTCGGATACCCAATTATGGTTCTTCCCACGTTGTCCATGAAGTTTGCTATAAAAAAGGCTGACTGACAAAGGCGCCAATTACTCGCCTTGACATTTCCAGTATCGTAGACACTTGATAGGAATCTGGTGCCACCCGGAAACCCTGTGAGACTCTCCACTTGCAACCGCTATCCACAACCTACGAACGAGCCCGGTAGCATTCAGCTGTGCCTCCGCAGGATGTTGTAACGACGTGTTTTCCACCATTAGCTGGGATAAAACTCAGCGGATCCAGGTTCGTTACAAACTATTTATATTTCTGAAGTGGAGAGATCCGACGCCCATTGCCAGTCGCCCTTAACATGGCGATCAGACGATGACCGATGAAAGCTATTGCTTATTTATAAGTGTCAATCACGTCAAGGCGTTTCAAGTGTCTTAAGTATTCAAAATTTGCTAGGTATATTGTGTTATCCTCTGAGACTCTCCACGTTGAACCGCTGATTGTTCGCAAATTAATTAACATCTGCTACATACATCTCCGAAACCTCACAGCCCCCGGTAGCACTCAGTTGTGCTTACGCAAGATGTGGAAAACTGCTTGAAATATATCTATTGCCTTCGTTAATTTCTGAGCATCGAGTCGAACGACTATTGTAGGAGCAATGAATATGAGATTGAGGATGTAGGTCGCCCTATCCGCGAAGGCGCGCTCGATAGCGCTCAGAAGTTGTTCTTGCGCAAGGCTGCTTGAAAGATGTCAATTGTCTTCGTTGATTTCTGAACGACTAGTAGGCGTAATGAATATGAGGATATCTATCGCCTTTTCTGTCTTTGTCTGACTACGGTTATATCAAGTTTAAATATCGGGTGATTTTTTAAGAGCTTGATAACTTTTTTTTAAAAAAAAAACGCATAAAATTTGCAAAATCTCATCGGTTCTTTATTTGAAACGTTAGATTGGTCCATGACATTTACTTTTTGAAGATAATTTCATTTAAATGTTGACCGCGGCTGCGTCTTAGGTGGTCCATTCGGAAAGTCCAATTTTGGGCAACTTTTTCGAGCATTTCGGCCGGAATAGCCCGAATTTCTTCGGAAATGTTGTCTTCCAAAGCTGGAATAGTTGCTGGCTTATTTCTGTAGACTTTAGACTTGACGTAGCCCCACAAAAAATAGTCTAAAGGCGTCAAATCGCATGATCTTGGTGGCCAACTTACCGGTCCATTTCTTGAGATGAATTGTTCTCCGAAGTTTTCCCTCAAAATGGCCATAGAATCGCGAGCTGTGTGGCATGTAGCGCCATCTTGTTGAAACCACATGTCAACCAAGTTCAGTTCTTCCATTTTGGGCAAAAAAAAGTTGGATATCATCTCACGGTAGCGCTCACCATTCACAGTTACGTTACGATTCGCATCATCTTTGAAGAAGTACGGTCCAATGATGCCACCAGCCCATAAACCGCACCAAACTGTGACTTTTTCTGGATGCATTGGTAGCTCTTGCAATGCTTCTGGCTGATATTCACTCCAAAATCGACAATTCTGCCTATTTACGTACCCATTGAGCCAAAAATGAGCTTCGTCGCTGAACACAATTTCTTTCTTTCTGAACTTTCTTAACAGAGCACGCATTTTGATAATAAAATTCAATGATTTGCAAGCGTTGCTCGTTAGTAAGTCTATTCATGATGAAATGTCAAAGCATACTGAGCATCTTTCTCTTTGACACCATGTCTGAAATCCCACGTGATCTGTCAAATACTAATGCATGAAAATCCTAACCTCAAAAAAATCACTCTTTAGTTACACTAAGTTCGGTTTTCTTTGAATGCTTGAGGAGTAAAGAGTTTCGTGAGTGACAGAGGTTGATTTCGATATGCTATGTAATATACCTTTTGTCACAAATCACGTCTTCTGGTCTAAGTGTGTCGGATGGATTTTTTCTGACTGGCATCACAATCTAATCTAACTTAACCTGCTCAATTCCATTAAATAGTCTCTCAAACTATTTTGCCTTGAATATTTCACTTAAGAGTGCGATAGAGAAGTGTGAAAACTAGAAGGAGATTGAGGAACTCAAAACCTTTTCTGTTTCTTTTTGGGCTATGGTTAGAAGACTTTTAGTTGAGCTATGTTCGGTTTTCCTTGAAAGCTTGGTTGACTTAACCAGATTAGACGTCAGCAGGATCGATAGTTTTCGAAGAGGTTGCTTTCGGTGAGGTACGTAAAAGACCGTGATATCACAAAACACGTCTCCTGGTGTAAGTGTGCCGGATGCATTCTCTCTGACTGCCAACCTAACCTAAGAGGCAAACCAAGCTTCCAGTGCCCATCAAAAGCATTGAAAATCTCCTACTACTACTACTTTTCGGCTCTGAAGATATTGGAAATATTCTGGCCGATCGTCAACTCATATAAGGAATTATGGGCAGCAGCTGGGTAATCCCCAATCCTTGTCCAATTAGAAAAAAGGAAATGGAATTGGTTCGGTCATATCTTAAGGAGATCGCATAATGATGTACCAAACATGGCAATCCTCAAGTCATTAGAAGAAGAGGTAGACCTACTAAGTGGGAGTAACTTGGGCGGAAGTGATGAAGGTGCAAGAAAGTTAAAATTGGAAAAACTTTATATTATATTTTCCTATGGTTCCAGTGTGGAACAAAGGACCGCAATTAAGTTCTTCCAATTCCGCCTAAGTTGCGTATTCAAGTTGCTCTCACAGAGTCAGCTTAAATTTTGATTTTGAATAAAACACAAATTATTTAGGAAATTATTGTCATTTCTTTTTATTATGATAATATTGGTATGGTTCAATAATGTATGGAACAAAAATTTGGCGAAATGGCCGCCGCGACACCGGCTGCCCACCTCCATCAGATGGTCCAAATTTTCGATGACGCTGAGGCATAATTGAGGTTCTACGCCCTTAATGTGGCGGATTATCTCATCTTATAGTTCTTGAATTGTTGTTGGCTTATCAAATAACCCCAAAGAAAGAAGTCCAACGGTGTCTAATCACTTGATCTTGGTGGCCAATTGACATCGCCACCACGTGAGATAACACGGCCATTGAATTTGTCGCGCAAAAGAGCCATTGTTTCGTTAGCTGTGTGACAAGTGGCACCGCACCGTCCTGTTGAAACCACATATCGTCCACATCCATATTTTCCAATTCGGGTCTTATCATCTTATCAATTTTTTTCGAGATGTACGAGCATGCACTGGTGTTTTCATATCTTCTACAGACCCGGTTTGCTCTAATTTTTGCACGATTTTTCCGATTGTAAGCACATTTGGACGATAAAATTCACCGAAAAAATCACGAAGGGCACGATATACATTTTGATTTGAACGCCCATTTTCATAATAAGCCTGAATAACTTTAACGCGATGCTCGATTGTGTGTCTTTCCATGATTCAAATTGAGTTAGTCTGAAATTTAGAAATGTCAAATGAAATGCAGAAAAAACTTGACGTTTAGGTGTGGTGCACATTCAACATCGCCCATTACAATTTAACCACCCTATATTTGTGTTCTCTAGCTATTAGCAGATCTACATCCACTAGTTCCTTCAGAATTCCATGATACTCTCATTTTCGCTACATGGTTTGGCGATTCTAATATAAGAATTTCCATAGATCATCGGATCTTTCAAATGTTTTCCTATAAGAACTGTGTTTCCATGAGAGACTACTTCTAGGAACAGTAGCTTTTTCCGACAGAAAATATGTTCATCTTTCTTTATTGCCCTCCCTGGAAAATCCTCGTGCCTCCGCTCTTGTCCCCACCCCATGTGGAAGCCAAGCACGCTGGCCAAAGACATCATCTCATGCCAATGTCATACAATTCATTGATTCAAAAGGCGAGCAAAAGAAACGACAGTGATTCATGGTTTATTAAGCACATTATGCTGCAGGACACTCGGAGTCTCGCGAGCAGCGGCAGCAGCATCTCGCCACCAGCAGAGCTCTCTACACGAACGATGAACGACGACTGCAATTGAAGCCAACAGTTTACATGAAGAACAGAAAAAAGACAGTAACGCATGCGCAGCTGCGCTCTGCACGTGTTTGCCAATTGTACTCGTATTTATACCTTCATTTAGTTTAGTCTACATGCCCGTCCAGACTCGGCCCTCATCCGGGATACAACGTTTACTTTAAGCTTAACTCTGTGCGGTGGATGTAGGTATATTGTATTGATAATGATGCGCCAGAGAATGTTCGAATAAGTTTCATCATTATTATTTTCTTCTTTTTCTTCTTCTTCTTCTTGCAAGTGCAAGCAAAATGAATCGATAAATGTTCCTGGTTTGGTGGCTGACTGTATGCCTGCTTCCTTATTAAACCCTGTGGGTCTTAGCCACCAAAGTAATGTCCAATGTATGTCTGGATGATCATGCTGGCCATGTGCAGAGTTCGCATTTGGTCTAAATGCTGGAATTTATGGCAATTGATTATTTAACATGTTTTTCACAGAATACAACACAACAGAACAGAACATATGTGACAATCGAGTGAGTCTTGCCACAATTGAGAAAAAAAAAAAAAATAACAACAATGTTCCAAAGTGTTGCACATTCTCTTTACAACATTTCGCTGCTGCTGCTGCTGCTTTTGTTGTTGACGATGTTCTTTCGTTCTTTGGACAGCCAGCCATGGCCCAGGCTGGCAGTTTGGTGCTGCTCTTATTTGAACCATGATAAAGGTGAGCTGTTGCCATAAATTGTTGCAACTTGTTACGAATGCTTTGTAAGCTGCGCTGCTGCTGAAAAGTAGTGAAATGAAAAGAAATGCTTGCATTGAACGATGGCGGTTACAAATTATTTTATAATTTCTGCAAATGTAAAACCATTAATTTCTCTGGAGGGTTTTTGTGTGCCTCTCCAGCATTACATTTCAACAACGTAGTCATTCATTACTGTGGGACTGTGGACCATGTAGAGCCTCTAACACCTCTGGATTTAAAATCGTTTAATCCTCTTTTGTTGCTCTCTCTTCCACTGAGACCATCTGTCATCGTTATTTTCCAGCAGTTAAGGTCTTGCAGAATGGGAGGTATTCGTAAATGGTGGTCGTAAATTTTAAGCCAAACAATGGATGGAAACGTTCTTTGCAAATACATCACTAAACATATGTAAATTTATCTCCGACTAAATTAAATGTCAGTTGCCCTTCTGTACCTAGTTCTATGCACTCAGAGAAAGGTATGCCACGGATTAAGTAAATATGTCTAATGCAATAATTTCTCACGTCAAGTACAAACTTTTCCTTGAAAATTGGACATGCTTTGAACTTGATTCCTGTTCAACTTTTCCTCAAAGCAAGTATAATTTACTCAAACTGAGTAACATTTTTCTTCAAATCAAGTAAATCTTTACTTAATCTGAGGAAAACTTTTAAGAAATTTTACTCAAATCAAGTAAATTTATACTCAAACTGAGGGAAATATTCCGATTTTTTCCTCAAGCCAAGTAAATTGTTACTCAAGCTAAGTAAATTTGTTGTCGTGCCAAGTAAATTTATACACAATCTGAGGGAAATTTTCCTTAAACCAAGTAAATCTGTACTCAGTCTGACTAAAATGTTCCTTAAACCAAGTAAATTTGTATCCAGCCTGACTACGACTTTACTTGATAATTGAAATGAATTATTTTGCTTCAGAGTAGGCAACACTCATATGAAAAATGAGAACATGGAATAGTTCTCAAATATTTCATCTCACTTATACCATAAAGAGTTGAGCTATTTCACCATGACTGCTGCGGAGGCTAGGTAAGCGCCTTCGCAGTGATTGTTTAAAGTAATATTTGAAGTACTTATGCAGAAAGTCTTGGCTAACGAACGAGAATTGCTTCTTAGACTACTATTCATGTATTTTTCTAAACGCACTGAAGTATTTTTTATAAATTCATTTATACTTGAATGTATGAGAAAAATTGCATAAATTTATTTACTTTATTTGAAGTAATAAACATATTTTTAAGTAGAAACTTCCTAAATGGAATTTTTCCCTACAAAAAAATCTTCATTATTTTCTTTCTTAAAAGCTAGAAAATTTTCTTCCGCACAAGTATGAATATGCTTAACTAGCAGTACCCGCTGCTTCGCACGCGAAAACGCCAGGTATTTGTTATTAGTTCTATCCGCCTCTGTTTTTGGATAGTATTTATTTGATTTTCTTTTCTAAAATAGTAAATTGGAAACATAGCACTCATATACAGTCAAGGGAATGTGCTTGTCGATGTGCACTGTTTTAGCTGAACTCCCTTCGTATATATATTTTTTATCATTTTCTACCCAGTTTTTAACAAAAAATTACAACCGCAGAGCCTTTTATTCGAAAAAAAAATCCATCTTGATGGTGCTTCTAGATAAATCTAGCTGTAATCCTAAAGTTTGTACCATTTGTATCCCTTTTTGTCCCGCTCTCCCCTTAAAAGTACAAATTTCGAAAAATCAATTTGGATTTGCGCTTCTAAGTTGTCAGAGGAATTGACACACCAAATTTCACGACTAGAGCTGCAATACTTAAATTAGTACCATTATTATTCCTTTTTGTCCCTCGTAACCCTTAAAAGTACAAATTTTGAAAAATATAATTTTAATGCGCTTATACATGGTCAGAGGAATTAACATACCAAATTTCACGATTCTTGCTATAATAATTTAGTTGGTACCATTTTTATCCCGCTGGCCCTTTAAATTACAAATTTCGAAAAATCCAATTTTACTTCGCTTTTATATGGTCAGAGGAATTTACATAACAAATTTCACGATTCTAGGTGTAATACTTTAGTTGGTACCATTTTTATCCCTTTTCGTCCCGCTCACCCCTTATAAGTACAAATTTCGAAAAATCAATTTATGTTGCAAGTCTACGTTATCAGAGAAATGTAAATACCGATTTTCACGATTCTAGCTGAAATTCTTAAATTGGTATCACATTTATCCCTTTTTGTCTCTTTCTTCCCTTAAAATTCCAAATTTCGAAAAATCCCAATTTGTAGCTCGTCTGCATGGTCATAGCAAGGAACACACCGAATTTCATGTTTCTAGCTACTACAGTTTGGTCAGGACGAAGGTTCGATGTTTATCCCTTTTTGTCCCATTTTACCCTCTAAAAGTACGAATTTCGTAAAACCCTTTCTTAGTCGACGTCTGCGTCATATTTGGGAACTACCCTGAAAATTTCATGACCCTGGCTTCAGCCGTTTGGTCTGGGGGCTGGTCAATGATAAGTCAGTCAGTCAGTCAGTAACGCAACTGTTTTATATATATAGATTGTTAATTTTCTACGGTATCAAACTATATTTGCGAAGCCCACCGATGACTCGGCATTTACAAATATTGTTAAACCATTGTCTTATTTATTCATTTTAAAAAGAATATTCTGCTTATAGCTGCATACATCGATTTAATTATTGAAATGGTAAAACCTTCTAAGCCAAAAATGAAGCAATACTTTCTTCGTTGTTCTCTGGTAATGTATTTAGGAAAATTTATTTAAAGCATACTTTAGGGAAGTAAGGTTTTATGGCATGCGAGCGCATGTAAATATTGGGCCGATATATTAATCTTAGAAAGTTATAATAGCCGTTTGCCATTGATTAAAAAATATAATAATTTTTATCAAAAATCGTAAAAACAAAAAATTTTTTGGTGGCTGTGTCACTGGTAATTTTAATTTAATTTTGGACTCAAATAAAATTATTGGTACTGTTTTGTATTAACATATAAAAATAAGAAATTTATGACGTTTTTTCATTTAAACTTAATTGCATCGATCTCCATTAAAATTACCGAAATTGCGATGTTTTTTATAAATTTCTCACTAATTAATTAATTCAATTGTCCTGCCTTACAGATGATTTATTAACCATATTTACAGTTTTTCTCAGGTTTTTATAATAACTGGAATATAAAGATATATATTATCATTCTTTGTCAAATTAACAACAATTGTTTTCCATATATAATTCAAAGCATACTTCTTGAATGTCCACGAAGTTATAATTATGATCCGAATCATAGCTGATAATCCACTTATACAATATTTTCTGCCATACAGTATTAAAGTAATGATTTAGGCATAACTGAGAATTCGCAGATAAACTATTACCACATTTTATCCTTATTTTTTGACCAGATGTTGAATATGGCTAATTCCTCTTTCGTGATCATAAGATCGTAGTGAGAAGTTTACGTTTTATGTTTTTTTTTCTGAAAAATTATATATTATTGATGTTTCACTTCCTTGAATTTTAACCATTTTAATAAAAGGGATGTGGTTATAGTCTTCGACATCCCCAATTGATATCCCATAAACGAATGTCAGGATAAAATCCTCATATCAGTCTTTACAGACGGATCTAAAATGGTGCCCACACCGGGGTAGGTGTCTACATAGACTAAATAGAGAACACATACATTAGGTAATCTTATATGTTCAAAGACGAAAGTAAAAGTAGGCTTGTTCGCAACGGAAGGACGTATTCAGTATTATAGCGAAAAAAACAAATTTTTCCCACAATGTCAATTTTCAAACCGGTTGAGACCGAATACAAAAACTCGGTTTACCCGGTTGTCCTAAAACCGCGACTTCTAAAAACCCGACGGTCGGTCTGAGATGAAAAAACCCGGTTGGCCCGGTTTTCGGTTTCAGGTTTGATCTCTCTAATCAAAGGCCTTGGAGATATCTAGAGCAACAACCTTGCTCTCACCAAACTGGTGGATGGATTGTTTCCACTTTTCGGACACCAGCTTCATCAGTTCCCCCGTAGATCGATTCCTACGGAAGCCATAAGTAAGATCATTAAGTAACTCATTGATTTCTAAATACCTTCCAAGATGGTGGTTAACCATACACTCTCCATAACTTTTGAGAGCGCCGAGCAAATCACAATTGGGCGGTAGTTCGCCCGAGGTTATAGACTCATCTTTTTTGGGATGGTTTGGACTTTGTAATGTTCGAAAAGGTTGCGAAGTGGCTTTTGAGTGCGCCGAGCAAATCACAATTGGGCGGTAGTTCGCCCGAGGTTATAGACTCATCTTTTTAGGGATGGTTTGGACTTTGTAATCCTCCAACGCGGTAAACAAGTTCGAAAAGGTTGCGAGGTGGCCGGATAGCGTCAAAAACCACATACATAGGACAAGTGCTGAAACGCCAACAACCTATAGGTACTTTTGGATCTCGTATTATCACCAAGATTCTATCCTCACTTCAAACCTTATCCTATACATCACTCCTCAAGTTGTCAATAAGATGGAATAAGACTGATGAGATCAAGGAAGTATACGTCGAAATTCATTATGTTTTTCACTCCGGTGTTCGATGGCAGCTTGGCTATACGAGTAGAAGCTGGCGCCAGTTTTTTCCATAACATTGCGGCTGCGCCACTCCGCAACTTCTCTAATAGTCATAACTTCAGCTTGGTTATTGTTTTCATAATGATAGCTTCGTTAATTGTCAAAATTGTCACATTTGGGGTTCACAGAAACACCACATGGTTGTCGAAAACCGCGTGCATCCACTACGTGTCACTGTTAGGCGCGGAATTTGCGATGGAAGCGTCATTGAATCATACTCCTTTGGAAATGTTACTGGTGCGAGTTACTGGAGCTCGCTATCACGGCATGACAACCGAGCTCTTTCTGCCTCTTTGATGTTAACACAACATATGGACTCGACAAGATGGTGAGACATGCAAGACAAATCATGGAACATTTACAGATTTACAGAACCACTGTTTGACACTTATTTTGGGATGCAGGCGCCAATGAACCATACTTCTATGAATATGAGAGCATATGGTGGGCGTTACTGGGACTCAATATCAAGACATTATAAACGAGTTCTTCTTGACTATATAAAGGGTGTCCCAAGAAGAGCGCAATTTTTTAATTTTAAATAAAACACAGATATTTAAGAAAAAATCGTGAAACTTTATTATATCGTAAAGTAGACAGAATGAGGTTATGTATGGAACAATATATCGTGCAGATGGCCGCCGCGGCTTTGCTGGCATGCACGCGATCTTTTAATGAAATTTTCAATGACCGTTTTGCATGAATGCTGCGGTATTTCATTAATGCAGCGTCCAATTTCGTCTTTTAAGGCTTGAGTCGTCGTCGGCTTATTCGCGTAAACCATCGACTTCAAAAAACCCCAAAGAAAAAAATCTAATGGTGTTAAATCGCACGATCTAGGCGGCCAATTCTGATCTCCAAAACGCGAAATAACACGACCGGGAAATGACTGATGCAGCAATTGAATTGTTTCTCTGGCTGTATGACATGTGGCGCCGTCTTGTTGGAACCACATGCCCTCCACATTCATTTCTTCAATTCTAGGCAAGAAAAAAATGGTTATCATTTCACGATACCGAACACCATTGACTGTTTGCGCTTGACCTGCCTCATTTTCATAAAAAAAAGGTCCAATGATTCCTCCAGCCCAAAAACCACACCACACAGTGACACGTTGAGGATGCATTTGCTTCTCGTGAATCACTCGAGGATTTTCCGCACCCCAAATGCGACAATTCTGCCTATTGACAAAGCCATCAAGATGAAAATGGGCCTCGTCACTGAAGATGATTTTATCGGCAAAATCAGCATTTTCATGTTGTCTCTCCAATACCCAATTAACGAACTCCCTTCGCTGTCCATGGTCAGTTGGCTTCAGTTCCTGAGTCAATTGAACTTTGTATGCATGAAGATGCAAATCTTTCGTCAAAATTCGCTGCAAAGTGGATTTGGAGACACCAATTTGCTGAGCTCGGTGGCGAATTGAGGTGGATGGAGTTTGAGCGACATCATCACGTATAGCTGCGACATTTTCGGTCGATCGACTTGGTCGATGGAGCGTTGTTGTCTTTACATCACTAACAGACCCAGTTTCGGCAAATTTATCCATTAATCTCTTTACAGTTGACTCTTTTGGAGCATTATTGTGACCCCAAATTGATCGCAATTTGCGAACTGTAGCCGCAAAACTTTCACCACTTTGGTAAAACAATTTCACAATGAGAATGCGTTGTTCATTCGTGTAGCGCTCCATTTTTACTAACCTCGTACCTTCTACTAACAAACAATAACAATTGTTCAAATGTCAAACAATGACACTTCGAATGTTGCCAGATTTAAAAATTGCGCTCTTCTTGGGACACCCTTTATAAAGGATGATTTTTTTGAGTTTAGGATTTTCATGCATTAGTATTTGACAGATCACGTGGGATTTCAGACATGGTGTCAAAGAGAAAGATGCTCAGTATGCTTTGACATTTCATCATGAATAGACTTACTAACGAGCAACGCTTGCAAATCATTGAATTTTATTATCAAATTGCGTGCTCTGTTATGAAAGTTCAGAAAGAAAGAAATTGTGTTCAGCGACGAAGCTCATTTTTGGCTCAATGGGTACGTAAATAGGCAGAATTGTCGATTTTGGAGTGAATATCAGCCAGAAGCATTGCAAGAGCTACCAATGCATCCAGAAAAAGTCACAGTTTGGTGCGGTTTATGGGCTGGTGGCATCATTGGACCGTACTTCTTCAAAGATGATGCGAATCGTAACGTAACTGTGAATGGTGAGCGCTACCGTGAGATGATATCCAACTTTTTTTTGCCCAAAATGGAAGAACTGAACTTGGTTGACATGTGGTTTCAACAAGATGGCGCTACATGCCACACAGCTCGCGATTCTATGGCCATTTTGAGGGAAAACTTCGGAGAACAATTCATCTCAAGAAATGGACCGGTAAGTTGGCCACCAAGATCATGCGATTTGACGCCTTTAGACTATTTTTTGTGGGGCTACGTCAAGTCTAAAGTCTACAGAAATAAGCCAGCAACTATTCCAGCTTTGGAAGACAACATTTCCGAAGAAATTCGGGCTATTCCGGCCGAAATGCTCGAAAAAGTTGCCCAAAATTGGACTTTCCGAATGGACCACCTAAGACGCAGCCGCGGTCAACATTTAAATGAAATTATCTTCAAAAAGTAAATGTCATGGACCAATCTAACGTTTCAAATAAAGAACCGATGAGATTTTGCAAATTTTATGCGTTTTTTTAAAAAAAAAAGTTATCAAGCTCTTAAAAAATCACCCTTTATTACATTTATTCCTTTTACCTCCTATGAGGAGCTATGGATTCTGTAGTCCATAGTGTTTAAGATCAGCAACTGATTGCGCTGCCGCATTCGAATCTGGTGCCGGGAATGCCTCCAGATAGGCGTATGACAGTGGGAATTCTCTCATGCAAATGTTGAGGTTATGCCGCCCATTATCGGACGACAGTGCCGAGCGTTAGGTTGCCAATTGTGGTCGTGAAACTGTATATTCGTTACACATCTCCTTTATCTTCCCTCTTCCTGCCTAAATTGCATGATATTGATGTGAACACGACATGAGCTTTCAACAAGAAGTTGGAAGCAGAGTTACAAGCCGACCCAGAATTATCGGCGGCGGCGGCGGCCCTACTCAAAATGGGTCGGCGGCTTTCGCCTGGTTTGCCGGCTCGTTCTGTTATTCGATCACCCCTTTTTATTTGAAAATGTTGGGAAAAGAGAAGTAATAATTTGTATTGGTTTTTAATACATTTTCTTTTAATTCTTGGCGAGTAATTCAATATTGATTAATATTAGCCAATATTAGCAAATGCTCCAATAATTTCATATTATTATCCCATACAATTATTATTTTTTGGGAGTGGTAATCCATTCCCAAAATTTATAGTATGGTTGAATTTAATAAATATTTTTGCAATTACAGCTTCTCATGTGAGGCATATTTGACCAGACATCTTGAATATCATAATCCTTCCAAAGAATGGTAAAGCTCTACCTACTTTGACATACTTAAGAAGCACAATGGCCACGCATACTGGAATTGACTTATATAAATGCGACTTTCAAATCAAAATACAATCCTTCAATTTTCTATATATGTCATCATATAGTGGGATACAAAATTCAAAGAAAGATCCATATATTTCACAGTAGTAGGTTGTCTAAGTCGACAGTTATATTTTCTTTTGTAATTTTAAGTTGGTTGTCTATTTTGCTTGTTGTTGTTGTAGCAGCTTTAGAGGGAGCTGAGGTGATAATCCTTAAGTCTGAATTGTACTAGACTTCGTTCCGGCATGTATCCGATTATCGCGGGAACCTTTGTTCATCATCGTTCTCATGTTGTCCGGCTGTTATTTGCATCTTCTTCAAGGTTTATGTTACTGTTAAGGGAATGGGATGTTAATCGAGTTGTACTACTATCCTCCACTAGGGGCGCTCCATTTTTTTATGTTAACAGCCATGTATCGCTTATGGCTATTAGTTTCTTCCCTGTACCTTGCAGCAATCGAAATGACAATTTTTATGTGAAAGCGTGTTCGGATGAGAAAATTGCCTGAAGTGAAAATTAGTTGATGTTGAATTTTACCAGTGCGCCGGCCGGGAATCGAACCCTGCACCTTCAGATTGCAAGACGCGCACAATTTCACTGAGCTATGAAGGCTATTTTGGTAGTAAGATCTGACGGAGTTAGAACTCAGTCAAATCTCGGCGGCATGGTTGAAGCCGATGTGAGCTGATGAAATGGGCGGCGGCGCGGCTCGTCCAGAAACATGCGGCGGCGGCTTAAAATCGGTCGGCTTGTATCTCTGGTTGAAAGATGGTAAAACAGTTGAATTGCGGCACGAGACATTTCCTGGTCGTGTACTCCATCTTGTCAGATATCAGAATTAACTTCATGTGCTCATTTGGCTTCTTTCTAATGAGTTATGTGAAGTCAAAGGTTAACAAGCACACATCCAATCGATGATGAGATTCAAGAAAATGGAAACTCTACAAAAACTCCGATACCTTTTGTTTAATTCAAATCTTGCTGGAATTTTTTCGGACATGTCAAGAGTCCTCTTTCACAAAAGACACTTAACCATAATTCAAGCAATCCATTCTTTCAATCATTATTCTTTGAAATATTTTTCAAGCTGACATTGTTCACATTCTCTTTGCAGCAGCAGCACCAGAAATATGTGGTTGAGACCCATTCATTTTGACACTCCTGCAAAACGAAAAATGTTTGAAAAGTTTTTGTCACGACTGCAAACCTCAGAAAAGGCTGTCTTACACCAATCCACCACACATATGTGGCACTCGTCGTCGTCGACGCCGTCATCGCATATGAACTCTTGCGGTGATTGCCACTTGAACTCTGGCTGAGTTCGAGCAAATACTGACAATCGATGGTCAAACCAACCTTTTTGGAGTCTTTCAATAAGTTGTAGTTTTTTCCAGCAAAGCAACAACAATAGCGAAATAAATGATTTGAGACAATATTGCAACTGATCTATCAAGATAATGCCACACACACATGTCGGATTGCCGGTGGGTAATGTTAGACATGGAGACCCCTTTCAGCACTCCTACATTTAGTGGCACCTCGCCGAAGTAATCAAAGTAAACTTTAGCCGGGTAATGGAGATTTGTCACTAAATCAAAATTGTTCCGTTTGTGTGTGTTTGTCTCCAGTCCAGTCCCGTCCCTATCAGTGTTGGTTTCTCTGTCGGTTTGTCCATTGTGTCACAAGTTCGTATCGATCAATGAAGGAATGAATGAACGAATGCATGACTCGGGGGTTCTGTTGGTTGTGGTCGCAGCGCCACATCAGTTGCATTAGACGACTGGTGTTGTTTTTCCTTCTATGATTCATATCGATTGCAATGAAGGCGTGTCATGGAGCTGCTCCGTAAGTGCAACTGTTGGTTCAATTGTTGCTGCTGACTGTTGGCCGTTGTCGGCTTGCCGCTCGTTTTCCATAATAATGACAATAATAACAAATGAAATCTGAAATCACTGTCAGATCACTGACAGTATGTGTCCGAGTGTAAGTGAGACCGTGTGCGGTGGCGGTGTTGGTGGCACTCTTTGCCTTGGTGCCACACACACTCTCGGTTCAATTTTCCGCACTTATCTTAGATTTCGGATGCCTTTGGGCGAGCATTATTGGCGTTCGTTTAATGTGTCATATTCGGCAACAGAAATTAAATTTGTGATTTACAATTTGAAATTGTCAAAATGTTATCGCGAAAATTACACGTTTTGTGTCATTGAATTGCTTTAGATTACCGTGGGCGCGTGTTGGACTTGATAAGAAGCCAAATATGGGAAATTAATTTGAATTTTAATTTGATCGAGAAAAAAGCCAAGCCATCTATCCAGGCTTGGCTTTTTTCTCGATCGTAAACGAGTTCTTACGCTGTTCAAAATATTTGGCATTTCACTAAATACTGTAACAGGGCACATATATGTTCTCCCCTAGGGTCCAAAGATGGCTACACAGGGTAAACGTTTCCTGTTTTGTAAGTCTTCATCCGGGTTTAGAGCTTTCCTTATTTGCTCTGTCCAAAAAGGCTACGTAGACTATAGACTTTTTGCGTCGGACTATATTCGTTTTTTGAGGGGTTAAGTCCGAATGTCACCAATGATTTTTGTGGGTTATGTATGTGCACCGGTGGAAACCTTTGTGCGGATTAAAGCTTATTCAATAGATCATATTCAAAAATGAAATTCAAATAGCTTCCACAGCTTCATAGACAAGTCTTCAATGAGATCATGGAAATGTCACTAAAAACTAATATCGTGCTGGACGGAGTACAAAGGACTAGGTGTAGCGAAGACAGAACTTCTCCTCTTTACAAGGAAATACAGAATTCCGGGCTTCCAACTAGAACTATCAAAAGAGGCGAAATACTAGAACTATCGAAAGAGTCGAAATACTTAAGCATTATCGTAGACTCCATGGGAATGAAGGAAGGGAGGAAAGAATGCTCATTGTGCTTTCTTTGTTTGTAGGGAAATATTCGGACGCGAATAGGGTCTAGAACCGAAATTGATACACTCGATGTATGCGGCTACAATAAGCCCGATAGTCACCTAAGGATCAGTGATATGGTGGGAGGGGATACAGTGGGAATCTCATATGGGCAAAGTACAGAGACTTGCATGCGTCGGCACAACGGGCGCCATAAAATCTACTCCCCACCTGGCACTGGAGGCAATGCTGAACTTACAACCCATCGACGTTTTCATCAGGTGCAACGCAGCGTATCGGTCATCCGACTTAGGAAATCGGGTACGTAACTACGCATAGACGTTGCACTGAAGATAATCCAGGGTAAAACCTTTAAAATAACGATACCCGGTCGCGAAGATTGGGCATCAGACAGCGTCATAAAGTCCGATGAAATGTCAATCTTTCCCAACGGTCCAAAATGGAGAAGGGCACGGGGTCAGTTCTGTACTTCGAATCCCTAGTCTCCTAAATCTCCACCAGATTTCTTGATGAATGTACGGTATTCCAGGCAGAGAGACACTCGAGTAAATTTTCCGCAAAACATATTTAGGAGCGACTAAATTCAAAATATTTGTCAACGGTCGAAGAGCCTCTCAAGGCCTTAGACTCGAGAACAATAAAATCACGTTGCACCATGAAAGCCGATGAAATCTCAATCTTTGCCGACGGCTCAAAAACGGAGAAGAGCACGGCCTGTACTCCGAAGCCCTAGGTGTAAGAACCTCCTCCAGATTCTTTAAATAATGCAAGGTCTTCCCACAGCGATATTCGCCATTAACATTGCCGCAAAAGAAATTATGGAACAGGATATACCTCCGACTAAATTCAAAATCTTTGTCGACAGTCGGGAAGCTCTCAAGGCCTTAGACTCTAGAACATTAATAACACGTTGCACCATAAAAGCCGATGAAATATCAATCTTTATCGACGCCTTCCGTTCTCATAATCCCTAGATCTAAGAACCTCATCCAGATTCCTTGAATAATGCAAGGTCTTCCCACAGCGATATACGCTATTAACATTGCCGCGAAATAAACTTTGAAACAGGATATACCTCCGACTAAATCCAAAATCTACGGTTGTCTTAGACTCGAGAAACATTAAATCACGTTGCTTTCTTTCATAGACCCATAATTCAGGCATATGACATTACGCTTTGCTGGGTAACAGGACATAGCAATATCCAAGGCAACGAACTTGCTGACGAGTGTGTCAGTACACTCAGTGTTCTTACAGGGGTCATCAGTGGACACTGCGTAATAGGCCACATGCAGCTCGCATAAAACTTACATTCGAAGACATCTGTAGTAGAAGTTGAGGAATCAGTACAGTACCTTGCTAAATCCCTGCAGTTCTTAAGGTAATCCCTGGTCGTATGTAGTTAATTATATCGTCAGCGAAAAGCTTTGGTAACTACTCAGCTATCACTGGTTATCCAAGAGATCGTCTTTTGACCCACAACCGATTGCATAATCTCCCGTGAATTCGTTACTTAGAAGTTTGTAACTGAAGATAGTAAAATCTAAATGAAAACAAAAATTTTTTCCATCATCATTTTGTGCAAAAACAGAAAAATGAGCCGTTATTCCTAAGCAAAGAAATATTCTATAAAAAATAGGTGTTATTGTTTTTGATCATTTATTTATTCCCAATATTTCTATTGAAATCTTCAATCATCTCCAGTGGTGTCTATACACAAATAAGAAATACACATATACATTACAAATTTTCTCAGAAAAGTTAAACAAATTTATGGATAATTACAGATAATATAATATATATAAATATATAATACTTATATATATAAGGAATTATATTATAAGGAATCGCCGAATTCACTTGTCAAATTTCACTACTGAGATAATCCTTCCAATAATACTGCTGTTATCGTTGGTCAAATATCGGTAGCGAATTCGTTGGCTCAAGGTTATGCAGAAGGTAATGACGATAGATTACCTCCAATGACATTCCCATGTTAAATTCGCCACTCAAACACATTGCGGGTAGTTTGACGTGTAGCTAGTGGTAGTTTTTGGTACTTAATGATATCGCTAATCATTCGCTAGCGTTAAGAACTGCTTACTTGGAGGGCTCCAATTAAACAACTCTTCCCATTTATAGAGAAATCCTCTTGGTTCAAGACAGCCAGGGAAAATGATTCATTTAATATCCCTAGGAAAGACCATTCACCCATCACCGATCATTCATCACTTCTCCTTATCTCCTCTACTCTATCTTCTGATTTTAAACCTCATTTAGCATTTCCTGCAAGATTATCGTCTCGTCTGCTTGGAGTGCAGGCTCTTCGGCAAGCTTAGCCTATTAGCAGATGCTCTAATTAAAGCCCTCCTCTGATTTATAGAGAATCCTCCTGGTTCAAAATAGCCAAGAAAGTGATTGATACGAGCTTACAACATCCTTTCCCTTCTCTCATTTATTCATTATATTATTATTATTATCTACTCTACTCTCTCTTCTGACTTTAATCTTCCTGTATTATTTCCTCTGTCCTCTCTTTTGCTTTGCCCCTTCCTATATTCCTTCATTGACAGAACAGGCACTAGGATTGCAGCTTATGAGGACGACTTAGTCCTGCTGGCCAGAGGCAGATTTCTGCCAACGATTAGCGAGATCATGGAGGTCACTAGAACCGAGACGGCTAAAAAATTGATTGTGGTGTTGGTTCCGGTGTCTTCTCAGAAAATGCTGGTCTTGGATGTTGATTCCGACTTCCTGACTCTGCAGCGTTTTCTTCTTCGCAATTAAGGAAGCATGCAGTAGACTCTACTCTTGAGGCACAATGTCGCATATGAATCTTTGTAGACAGTCAAGCTGCTATCAGCATAACATCTACTTTAGGTCAGGTCAACGCATTGGTGTCAAGACTGAACTGTCTTTCTAAAGTCACTTTTATATTCCTGGACATAGGGATTTTTAATGGGAAAGAACGAGAGTACGCGTTGGCGAGGATGGGATCTACTTTGAGTACGGAGTTGTTCGCAACACCGATAGGTTCGGTTATAAGTAGTATCTTCATACCGAGCTAATTTTATGTGGAAAAAAACACACAATGTCAAATATCGCGACAAACCTGGCCTCAATATAACAAAAAACGTACCAGGGACCTTTTAAGCCAGATTAGAAGAAATGTATCAAGAGTGATGGGTCATTGGCCAATAGGAAACCATGCGCGACGAATGAAGCTGCAATTCATCAACCACTGATTTAGCTGCGACAGCGAAGAGGAAGAAGAGACGGTCGAGCACTTCTTATGCGACAGGCAAGCTCTAATAATTCCACGGCACAGCGTCTTTGGGGACCACAATGGACCGAACTCAGTTGGCTCCAAGTGAACTCTTCGATTGGGTTCACACTGACGGGCAACCTAAGACATTTAAGCGACCGAGCATGGACTACCAAATTTAATTCCAAATTTTAGAGAATTAACATTTTATCTTGTTTGGTCCATTAACATCTCAATCGAATAAAAAGAAACATTTTGGCGGCCGAGCATGGACTCCTTAGTCCATGTGAGAGATAGACCAAATATGATCAGAGGTGATTTATAGAGGAGACTTGGGGTAGCAAAAAAGTAGTGCGCGGAATTCAATATCTGGCTCACTCCCCATCCCTCAGGAGGTAACAAAATGGTTCATGCAATGTGTTATAAATTATAATATGTCAAATTTTATTGAAATCTAAACTGAAATAAATTTTAAACTTGTAACATTTTCGTCGGCGACGAGAATTGAACTAGGGAAATGGGCAGCTGCAGCCTATGGGATAGCATGGGACTCTTCAATGGTAGATGGTACGACCAAAGTCTTAAGCAGCGGTCCCAATGTGAGTGAAACCAAACGTCTGATGAGGTTGAGTCAAATCGAACTCAGCCGAATGATGAGACTTCTCACAGTTCACTTAATTCTAAGGCCGCATCAGGCGCTGGGGCTCGGATGAGTGCCGGGCATGCGAGGAGGACACCGAAACGGTAGAACACTGCTCCACATTTTCGAGGCTGAGAGCTCGTCACCTTTCGGAGTCGGTATTACCTAACCTGGAGCGGACGACCAAAGTCTTATGGGGCATCGCCAATGAAAATGAAACCAGTGATGAGGTTGAGTCAAATCGAACTCAGCCGAACGATGTGACTTCTCACAGGTCACTGACCCCTAAGGGCGCATCGGGCGCAGGGACTCGGATGATTGCTGAGAGCTCGTCACCTTTCGCAGTCGGTATTACATAGCCTGGAGCACCTTAGGTGCATATGATGGTCGAAATTAAGGATAAGGTTTGTGGTCGATACGGAATTCCTAAAATAGAAGAAATGATTGATTTTCCCCCTTTTCCCTTTCGGTTTTTTATTGAGAGCGCTTAGCAGGCCGATCTTCAGGCCTAGGATATGAGTCACCCTCATCCACGACGGTTAGCGTGACTCCTCTTTTTCAATCTTACCTAACCTAAAATTTTCGTCGATTATGGAGAGAGGCGACCGAGCATTCAAAAACTTTGAGAGTGAGAGAGTTAAATCAGACGTCTGATGAGGTTGAGTAAAATTGAACTCAGCCGAACGATGGGACTTCTCACAGGCGACTTACACCCAAGGACACATCTACGCTGCATCGGGCGATCGGACTCGGATGAGTAACGGGCATGTGGGTGGGAAGACGAAACGGTTGAACAGTTCTCTGTCAATACCCCGCCAATCCGGGAGGCTGAGAGCCCGTCAGTAAAATCGTCAGGTTGATTAAAATCGTCCTCACTGGTCACTTACACTACTAAGGGTGTATCTACGCCGTGTCGGGCGATTGAAGTCGGATGAGTGCCGGGCATACGTGGAGGACACTGAAACGATAGAACACTGCCCCAACTTTTCGAGGCTGAGATGCCTAAGGAAGTTCATGGTCAACTTGGAATTCGTAAAATTGGGAATTCCTAAATTTGATTCCACTTTCCCCCTTTCGGTTTTTATTGAGAATGTACAACTGGCCGACCTTCAGGCCTAGGTGTATACCCCATGAGTCAACCTCAATCACTACGGTTAGCGTGACTCCTCTTTTTCAATCTAACCTAACATTTACGTCGATTAAGGAGAGAGATTTTTGGCGGCCGAGCATGGGCTATTTTAAATTTCAAAGTTTAATTCTCTCTCCTCACTAAAACTTTGTCCTTCGCGAAATATCTACCGAATTTTGAAGTTCCTAATTTTTAGTTGAAACAGAAGTGCGACTTTGCTTGTCAAATTAGAAAACAAAAATTGTCTTCCACATCTCCCTCTGTTAGTAACTAATGGTGCCACTTACTTGCCATTTATGTCTAGGAAATTTTCTCTTTTATTTTTGTGGTGAGACCTGGGGAAAAAGTTTCCACAGCCTTCCTTTCTTCCTCGCGCTTCCTTCCATAGATTCTCATCAGTACCAGCATTTACACAACATTTGTGTGGTTTACATACCTTTTGGCCGTGGCATGATACGCTTTAGTTGGTATTAGGTTTCTATGAATTTCTCTAAGACCAAAATCAAAACCGAACGAGCGGCTAACAACGAACAGTAGCAAACGGTGGAAGCATTAAACTGTCAACGCTATCAATGTTAGCAAATCACGGAAAACTGAAAGCAGCAACTGGAAACTGGCAACAGGCAAAGCCACAAAACCTTAAATAAGAATAAAAATGCAACGACGACGACGGCGACGGCGACGACTATGTATGTAGGTATGAACACAATGTACGATGATTCCATCAACACAAGCCAGAGCCAGAAGATGTTAAGCTCAAGAGCAGTGGATGCAGTTAACGTTTTGAAACTTGGCTGGGGCTAGACCGGCAGACAGACTCTGACTCTAAGACGTGAAGATACGTGAAAAGGATGTTTATTGGCAAAGACGCGAAGCGAAACGTGATTGGAAATCGTTAATTCCTGGGAAACAATTTAAATATTCATAAAAGTTTAACTAACGATCCAGCACTTACTTCATCTGGGGTTGCTGGATTGCTGTTAACGCTTCCCTGGCGACGTGTCAAAAGGGCCCTCTACTCCTGATGAATTCTTAGAAGTTGTGGTGTTTGTGCAATTTCAAATTCCATAAGCGTTTCTTCATAAATGTGAATGTAATTCCTTCCCTCTGCGTTTGTGTTGTTGTCAAAGTGTCATCATAGTAGTATGGCGAGCTCTAAACCCAAGTCTAAGTAGAAGCCTGACTGACTTTAAGCCTGCAACTTTACGACTTCTCGCAGTCGTAGTCGTTATCATCGTTTTTTTCTTCTTCCCTATTTCCTAGAGTTCAAAAATATTATCGCTGACTTCCTCGGCACTTCCAGCTCCTGCTGTGCTGTGCTTTACACACTGCTGCCAGCTCTTTGTGAAGGTGAACAGAACTTACGCCACACATGCCAACCAGCCTTACCTTTAACGGTAGGTGCTTAAGGTTAGGCCGCTTGCTCAGCTCAGCTCTCTGAGCCGTCTTCTCTGCCAACTCGTTGGCTGTCGACTGGATGAGTCGGAGTCAGTCGTTAAATTCGCCTTGTGTCTAAGACATTCAGTTGTCGTTGTTCGTTAGCCAATTATCTCGACGGAAAAGAGTCGAGAGGGACATGTTAACAATAAGCCACGAAATGAAAAATCAGCAAAAGAAAAATGACGCGCAGCCGAGAAAATTGTGTGCGATATAAGCCTCCTTTTCTACTTTATGATTAAAATCGTAGGATTAGAATTTACCAAACAGTGGTGGCACAGTGGTTCATGCAGGGTATTAAAATATCAATCAATACTGTACGACCAAAGTCTTATGTCAGTAACATCGAACTCAGCAGCACGATAGGACTTCTCACAGATCACATACCCCCAAGGGCGCGTTTACGTCGCATCGAGCAATCGAGGATACATACAATTGTGTGGGAGGTAATTGAAGAGGCGTGGCTAAAGCGTAAATATTTTTTATGTTTAACTTGATTATAAAAACATGTTCAAATATCATATTACAAATGATTAGGACTACCCGTATGGATGTTATATCGGTTTTATTGTAACTAAAGTTAAAGCCACTTTGTGTGGGAGATACCAGAAGGGGTGTGGTAATATCGTCCATATTTCACACGTATATAACCTCTATAAAAGCATTACCAAATGGAAAATTTCGCAGTATTCCGATTATCCGTATAGAAGATATAACAGATTTAATTTTACCTAGTTTAGGGTGATTTGCGTGGGAGGTACTGGAAGGGGCGTGTCAAAACCCGTCATATTTAGTACACTTAAAGTAGTTATAAAAACATTGTCAAAAACCATTATATAGCGGATTCCGAATATCTGTATAGAAATTACAGTGGTTTTAAGTTAACATAGGAATATGGGTCATTTGTGTGGGAGGTAACAGAAGGGGCGTGGCGATTTCGCCCATCTTCGTAGTTTGGGAAAAATATTACCATGTGCAAAGTTTGAATTAGCTCCTTTCGAGAGTTATCGTGTACACCAGCCAGCCAGACGGACGGACATGGCTCAAACAACTTAAAAAGTCGTGAAGCGGATTTGGTCCAAACATACTTACCGATCTTAAGTCACTCGTTCAATGCGTTACACTTTTTTCTGTCCCAAATGATATATACCTTCCTACTCTTTAGAGTGAGGGTATAAAGACGAAGCAATGACCAGAATTTTTTCAATATTTCTGGCCTTGTCATTTGGGAGTTTATTAAATTAAAATTTTAAACCCATGATCTTCGCATTGTTAATCGGATGTGCTACCTACTAAACCACATAATTATACACTCCACGAGAATATTATGTCTTTGTGCATTTGTTTGTAACACCTAAAAGGAAGCGAGATAGACCCATTGTTAATTATACCGATCGACTTAGAATTACTTTTTGAATCCAATTAGCAATGTCCGTCTGTCTGTCCGTCTGTCCTTCTATTGTTGTAATCAAATTACAGGTCGCAATTATAGTCCGATCTTAACAAAAATTGGGAAGTTTTGTGGATCAAGGACGAACGCTATTTAATTTGAGGCATATCGGTTCAGATTTAGATATAGCCCCCATACAAAAGTCGCTCCCGATGTGACATTTTCCGAGCTAGAAACGACATATTGAACCCGATATTCTTTAAATTTGGCACAACATCTTATAATCCAACTAGAAACACATATGCAGAAATTAGGTAAGATCGGTTCAGATTTAGATATAGCCCCCATACAAATGTCGCTCCCGATTTAATTTTGCCGCTTTAGAAACCACATATTGTATCCGATTTTCTTTAAATTGCGCACAACATTTTATAATCCAACTAAAAACACCTTTGAAGAAAGTGGGTAAGATCGGTTCAGATTTAGATATAGCCCCAATACAAATGTTGCCCCCAAATGTTGGACAAATGTTTACATTTTTGCCAAACTATTCGAACTATTTCGTTCCAGGTTTCAATGTACTCCCATACGAATGTCCTTTCCGATTTAACATTTTTTGTCAAACACATACATTTACAGGATACAAAAATCCTTCCCGTTTTCACTTTATTACCGAATTGAATTGTATTCGGATAAAAAGTGGAGTATATCATATAGTCGGCCCCGCCCGACTTTAGCCTTTCCTTACTTGTTTTATTGTGAGTTTACGTCAAAAAGTTAATAGAAACACACGACCCTTCGATTAAGCGAACACCTTCGCCGCTGCCTTCTATTGGCAGGCAAGTAGGAATGAGCTACAGAATTTTGTTATGCGTTTACAACAAAAAGTGTGTAGAAAATACCCATCGATAAATCTAGCACCTTCCGCGCTGCCATCTCTCGCAAGCCTTCTAGCCTATCCGGAGAAGGCAAGCAAGCATGAGTTATGGATGACGTGACCATCTCTTATTGGGCAAAAAGCGGGATTTTGTAGAAAAAATGCGGGATCGTGAAAATCTAATCAAAAAAAGTAAACATAAAAAACTAGCTGGATTACACCGTGCGGCAATTTTACATTTATTGGACCTGAGCCAGACAATATACATGTGTAACTAGAGATTGTGTGGGACATGGTCCCAGCTTCCACATTTTTAAAATAGTTGGATTCCGTGCACCAGTATAGAGGTTGTGAAGGATTTAATTGTACCCAGGATACAGACAATTGGAGGTACTTGAAGAGGCGTGGCTAAAGCGTAAATATTTTTTATGTTTTTGTGTGTAAATTTTTCATTTGGTGATCCATTCTCCTTTTTACAGGACTTTTAATTTTCAAAGGATATATTAGTCTTAATAATTTATTTTTATACTTTCAAGAGCCACACACAGACGATATGGATATCAAATGAAAGAGAAGAATGTCTATTAAAAATATTTTAAATATAATTTTTCTATAGTTTAGTATTACAACAATTTCAAGTATCCCTCATTATTTATTTAGTTTATTCATATTTTACTATTTAAGAGGGAACAATTGAAATGGTTGTTAATGCTAAACTAATACAGATAGATGCGTGAAATTTTTAGTATTTTTAACATACATTCTTCTCTTTAATTTGATACCCATATCGCCTGTGTAAGTCCTTTGGAAATTTGAAGTCCTGTAAAAAAGGAGAAAATATCACCAAATGAAAAACTGAGTTCACAATTTTTCTACATATTATCTCTATTTTCATATGTACATGGTCTTGTTTAGGTCCAAAAAGTACTGTCGAATTTTCCAAATTCATACTTTTAGGGGTACAATGGGAAAATCAGACAGATGGTACCAATCAAACGGCTATATCAGGAATCATGAACTTCTGGCTACCTTGATTACTGAATAGTTAAAATAATTAAAATTGGCCGACAGTCATCAAGTTTGCCTTACCTACCCTAAATAAATAAAAAAACATTTAGGGTATTTAAGCACATTTTGTAAAGATTGCTGCGGGAGTGATCATTAATGATATTTAAAATTGTCCACTTATCACCAAAAAAACATCACAATTTATTTAAAACAGTAAAAAGTTGAAAATCAAGAATCGGTAATAGTGTGAAATTCACTACATGGTGGAGGGTATATAATATTAGGCGTGACCGAACTTAACTATGGCATGTATTATTAATATATGTTTTGTATTAATCTATTGAACAACGCGCCGAAGAATTAGATTTTATAAAAGTATAGATTAATTTACTATTAATGCTCCTAAATGTTGCCTAAAAACTAGAGCTAAAATTTAGAATAACGGCAATTAATTAAATATTTTAGAAATTGTGGACTTTTGTCGGTTACTAACAAATTTGTAATCGATATTGTACAAAAATGATGTAAAACAAAAAAGCGGGATAAAGCGAGACTTTATGTAAAAAAGCGGGATTATGCGGGATGGAAACATTAAGCGGGACTGGGCATCAAAAAGCGGGATAGTCCCGCGAAAAGCGGGATGGGTGGTCACCTTAGTTATGGATCGTGTAGCATCTAATGGGAAAGCCTTATAAAATACCATTTTCTGAAGAAATTATGAAGGATATGATAAATATTTTGCAAAAAAAAATTAAGAACGTTTTTTGTTTGTTCTTGAAGAGGAGTTAAGTATTTTATTGTGTTTCTTTTTTTGTGAGCGTAAACGTCTAAATAATAAAGATGTTCCCTATACCCAATGTTTATAGTTTACACTTTGTAACACCGAGAAATTATCACATATATCTGTCTTCTAGAGCGTAAAGAAATCATATTGGGCATCTGCATGTGTTCTATATGAAAACATGGACCGATGTATTATAATGCCAAATTGGAACACAATCGGCTAAAATATAAAGACATAACGGAAGTGACATTTGTAAAGGGTGGTCAAATTGTAAGGGCCGATGTTGAATGTGAGCCATACCTAAGCGTCAAGTTTTTTCTGTATTTCATTTGACATTTCTCAACTAAATTTGAACCATGGAAATATACAAAATCGAGCAACGCGTTAAAGTTATTCAGGCTTATTATGGAAATGGTCGTTCAAATCAAAATGCATATCGTGCATTTTCGAAGAAAATCATCTTCAGTGATGAGGTACATTTTCGCCTCAGTGGATTCGTCACGAACGTATTACCGCCAAAAATGTTTCATTTGAATCGGTGAGGAATTGAGACCTGTAGTTTGATTACAGGAATAGATGCACAGACAGACAGACATTGCTAAATCGACTCAGAAAGTGGCTATATGTCGATCTGTATTATATTGCCTCTTTTTGTTGTTACAAACAAAGGCACAACGACAACAACAACAAATCTTTATATAACTCTAAACAAACAAATCATTTAAAAAATAATTGTAAATGTAATAATTTCCAATTATTTTAAATAAATGTATATTAATTGATATCAAATCAGGATAATTGTGAAAATATCTTTCATAAATCTCGTAAAAATAATTAAATCGACGCCATCCGTACTGCCTTCATTCTCCCAGCCTGCTAGCAGACCTTCTAAAGGAAGGCAATGAAGAATGTCCCTTGAATCTATCTAATAGGAAATGAGAAGGCCTTTCTAAATGCCTTCTCAAAGAAGACATTCGAATGAGTATACGATTTCTAAATACTGATGATTAGGTCTTCTGGTAGGCCTTCTTAGAGAAGCGAGGTCAGAATTTGCGCCGAATCTTTTTTCATGCGCAAGGAAGGCCTTGTGGAATGACAATTTTCAGAAGGCATGCAGGAATGTGCTTCGGATCCGAAGAAAGACATTTTAGAAGGCCTTCTAAGGATAGGCCTTCCAACTTTTCCCGCAGGAATGTAATATTTTAAAAATTTTTAATTTCGTTTAAATAATTTCGCCTAACATCTTTCAGCAAAAGAAGAAAGACCATTGGAAATTTCTCGTTGATATAGCATGGCAATCCACTTTTATAAATTCGAAATATCTCCAGTAATACACTGTGCTACAACTAGGGTTTGGGGTCCGGGAATTCCCGAATCGTTCAAATTTTTCCGGGAATTCCCGGGAAAAAATTTTCAATTTCCCGGGAATACGGGAAATATTGGAAAATATTTAAAATTGGAATTTTTAGATGTATTTCAAATTCAAATATGTATTAACATGACAATAATGAGTATTTGTTTATATTATTTTATATTTATTATATTTATATTACTACAAACAAAACTTTTTCAATTCGCTAAATAGCCATTTTATGCGAAACACAGCTAGGGGAATAAAAACTTTTTGTGAGGCTATTTTCAGGATCCTTATTGTGAAATAAAAATATCATGCCGACAATACTATGGCTTACATAATGTAAATTTTCTTGTTTTCCTAGAAGAATCGAGGTGAATATCTTCTTCAAGAGCAATTTACTTTACATATGTAGCCAGAAAGAATTGGTCTAAAAATAGGAATACAATAAAAATTGTTCGCCTGGAAACTTTCAAGAGAAATCTAATAAAGGGTGATTTTTTAAGAGCTTGATAACTTTTTTTAAAAAAAAAAAACGCATAAAATTTGCAAAATCTCATCGGTTCTTTATTTGAAACGTTAGATTGGTCCATGACATTTACTTTTTGAAGATAATTTCATTTAAATGTTGACCGCGGCTGCGTCTTAGGTGGTCCATTCGGAAAGTCCAATTTTGGGCAACTTTTTCGAGCATTTCGGCCGGAATAGCCCGAATTTCTTCGGAAATGTTGTCTTCCAAAGCTGGAATAGTTGCTGGCTTATTTCTGTAGACTTTAGACTTGACGTAGCCCCACAAAAAATTGTCTAAAGGCGTCAAATCGCATGATCTTGGTGGCCAACTTACCGGTCCATTTCTTGAGATGAATTGTTCTCCGAAGTTTTCCCTCAAAATGGCCATAGAATCGCGAGCTGTGTGGCATGTAGCGCCATCTTGTTGAAACCACATGTCAACCAAGTTCAGTTCTTCCATTTTTGGCAACAAAAAGTTTGTTAGCATCGAACGATAGCGATCGCCATTCACCGTAACGTTGCGTCCAACAGCATCTTTGAAAAAATACGGTCCAATGATTCCACCAGCGTACAAACCACACCAAACAGTGCATTTTTCGGGATGCATGGGCAGTTCTTGAACGGCTTCTGGTTGCTCTTCACTCCAAATGCGGCAATTTTGTTTATTTACGTAGCCATTCAACCAGAAATGAGCCTCATCGCTGAACAAAATTTGTCGATAAAAAATTTCGAACCGAACACTGATTTTGGTAATAAAATTCAATGATTTGCAAGCGTTGCTCGTTAGTAAGTCTATTCATGATGAAATGTCAAAGCATACTGAGCATCTTTCTCTTTGACACCATGTCTGAAATCCCACGTGATCTGTCAAATACTAATGCATGAAAATCCTAACCTCAAAAAAATCACTCTTTAGGAATATAAATATATGCTACGGTGTATTTAAATGGCCCTTTGTAAGAATTAATGACTGGACTATTTCAATATTTTTATTTTTTTATGAATTTATTAAATTAATATTAATTTTTATGTTTCTATTGCTTTTACAGTTTAGAATATTCCCCCCTGTTTCTATAAAATATTTTGTCTCCAGACGAATGAGTATTCTAAATTAAATGTGTCATAACATTCTCCGTCATATGAGTTATTTGTTTCCTTAATCGTTTTCAATTTTGAATCTAGTGTAGGTGTCAGCCACTTCTACCTGCGATATAAATATGCAATTCTGACGATTAGTCTACAACTTTTCAAGTTTATAATGAGAAAATGTAATTTATAATCGGAATATGTAAGTTCACGATGAGAAATGTAAATTCATAATAGGAGCATGATAATTCATAATCAGCACTGTAAATTCGTAATGTGAAATGTAAATTCATATTGGAAAATATAAATTCATAATAAGAACATACAAATTGATAATGAGATATATAAGTTCTTATTCAGGAATATATATTCATCAAATATAAATTCATAATCAGGAACTCTAAAATTTATAATCGAAGCTATGTATGTACGTTTTTCTATGGATATTTTCGCAGAGACACATATTTTATCAATGTTCTCATTATAAACTTACATTTTCTCAATATGATTTTATATTTTCTCATTATGAATTCATATTTTCTGAATACGAAAACGTATTTTCTGATTATGAATTTGGATTTTCTGATTACAAACTTGTGTATTTCATTATGAATTGGTATGTTCCTATTATGAATTAATTGTTCTCAATGAATTATGATTTATATATCTCATTATGAATTGACATGTTCCTATTATAAATTTACATTACCCATTATGAATTTATATGTCTCTAATATGAATTTACATTTCTCAATATAAATTTGTATGTCCCGAATATAATCTTGAAAAGGTTTACTTTGTAAAATGAAAAATAATTTGTAAAATATTTTGACAATAACATTCGTTATTAATTTGTAATATGACAGTATTGAAAAAAACACACCAGTTATTAAATGTTGATATTTTAAACCATATTGAACATACCTATAAATACATTACTTTTTCCCGGGAATTCCCGGGATTTTCACTGAAAATCGTAATCGTAACCAATAAGTGTGCAAATTTTTTGGGGGTGTTTGGCAAATTTATAATACATATTCTTCTTCTACTCGACAATACCAGAAAAACAGTTCTTTGGACTGTCGCACACATCCAAGGTATTTAATTAAATTTGTTTTCTTCATCGCAAATGAAAATTTGCTGGCAAAATTAGCTAAAATTTAGACAAATTTTAAATTCGTAGGCATTCCATTCTTTTTACAAAAAAACAATGATAATGTCCCACTGTGCCTATCACCTACGAATTACAGCAAACACACACACACACACTGTTCCATCATAGTTGTCAGTGATGTCATGATGATTATCATGATGATGACAACTGCAACAGCTGCAGCCTCTGTCCACGACGGCGGTGGCGGCGGCAGCCACAATTCGGCCACAAAGCTAATGAACATTTTTCAGTTGCTGCCGCCGATGATTAAATCCCAGAGATTAACATTTAACTGGCTGTTGTAGCGTAGATAGGTACATGTCCTCCTGCGCCACTCGCCACTCCTTTTGTTGGTTCTGCCAAAATGCTATGCAAATGTTTGTCCGTCCTTTCTTCTGACCATTGGTCTGCGGCAGAAAAGTAGAAGAAAAATGTTGTTGAAGAACAACATCAGCATCCTTGTGTCCACTCGTGCGAGCATTATGCAATTTGTTGAGCGTCCCCGGCAATACGACAGAACCAACAACCGCCAACCATATGTAATATTTTTTTCTGTTTTCGTTTAATTTATTCTCAACTTAACTTTTACTTTCCATTTGTGGAATGAACGCGGGCTTCTAAGTATTACCACATTACAAGAGCAAACGTTTTCCCAGGCTGTGTCGCCTGCCTAGAGCCGGCAGTTATCGGCGAAAGCTCATCTCATCTCAGCAGACACTTGTTCTTGGTTCGTTCCTTGGTTGGCTGGGCTGCTTTGTTCTGGCCCAACATTGTTAAGTATTAGCCATAAATGGTCATTTTGGCCATTACCAGCAACATAAACACTGGTGCTGCTGTGTGAGAGTCTGTGAGTTGATGTTGCAACTTATTAAATAGCTAAAGAATCGTCATCCAAGTCAACATCATTGTGATCATGTTGCCTGCCTCAGCCTTCATTCGCATCTTCATCCATCTGTGGCATCTGCATTAGTATGTGTGGCAGTTGTGCTGCGCTTCTTTTCTTGCTGAAGCCCGACAAAAATGCTGTAATACTCTTTCGTCGTATATGGCACATAATTTGGAATTAATGATATTTGTATTAACTTTACTATTTATGGCAGTTTATTTGTGCCCCCTCATACTCCACATACTCCTCCTGCTCTTCTCTCTCTCCACTCTCTCGCTGTGTCTCTCAGTCTCTGCATTTTCATATCTTCGACATCAGTCCATTGTGGTCAAAATGTCCATTAATTAGTGAGTTATTTATGATGTAAGTGTTATAAATTAGTTTTAATTTTAGTTTCTTTGTTGCATCTACAAAAGTGGTATTTAGTTTGGAATGCCGGGACACTGTTTTTAAGTGAAGTCTAAGACTTCAGATAAATCTGAAGTATGGAATGGAATCCCAAACGTTGCCTAACAGAAGACAAGACCTTTTCTCGAAAACAAATAAGCATGCATTCTATAAAATATAGAAGCTTAAAGGTCTAGAGCCAGGACAATATCTCAGTTCAAATCAAAATTCAATAAATTTTGTTCTCGTTAACATTTTTGAGTTCTGTAAAAAATTGAAATTAGACAAGGACACAAAGACTATTTTGAGATATTAATATTGAAAGCCAGACAATCGGATATATTTTACAAGAAGTTCGCTACTTTTCGTATTTTTCGATTTTAAAGAAAAGTCAAATTTTCAACATTATTTTACGTATTTGTTCATAATCCGCAAAAAATATTTTTTTCGTATAGCAGATTTTCAACTTTTTCAGATTTTGAAAATCCAAAAAACGTAATTTCTTTTTTCGACTTTGTCGAACATTTTCTCTCACATTTTATAAGATTTTGCACTCGAATTCAATTAATATTCATATATATGAACATTAAAATAACCTGACTGAGTTGCAATGTCCGCTGTCTTCAATTTAACTGTAATAATTCGATCAGTTATTATTACGTTTTTGATCAAAACATTTGGAACAAAAAAATCGGACTTTTTGCACTAAATGTATCCTATCTTCCAAGGGGCAAACTCTTGAAAGCTTTTCAAGGAAAAAAGTTGGATTTTTTTAAAATATTTGTTATTATTTATTTGGCACAAACACAGTTTTTACGCCAAAATAAAGCCAAAAAAAAACACAATTTCTAATTAAAATCTCTTAAAATGTCAGAGAATCAGTTCGTCAAAGTCGAAAAAAATACGTTTTCCAATTTCAAAAAGATGAAAATCTGTAAAACGAAAAAAATAAATTTCTGCGCATTATGAACAAATAAGTAAATAAATGGTAAAAAATGTAAAAACAAAAAAAAAAATAAAATTGTACTTTCCTTTAAAACCGAGTAGTAGTAAAAGTAGTCAACTTAGGGCTAATTTCTAAAATATATCCGATTGCCCGATTTTCAATGTTAATATCTCAAAATAATCCTTGTGTTCTTGTCTAATTTCAATTTTTTACAGAAAGTGTGTTTAACAAACGTTATTGAATTTTGGTCGGTGGATTTTGATTCTGAACCACTGTGCTACGGTTATAACTACGGCTACTGTACACACATGTCTACCTCAATTAGTTTAAGAGTTATTTATTTACAAGAAAATACATATTTTTACGTAGGTTGGTTTCGTATTTTTAACGATGCGATCCCAAAAATGTGATTTTTTAGAAAAATTACCACCATTCCTTAATTTCGATCAAGGATTCGAAGAAAAATTATATTTTTATCAGATATGTCCGTGGATAAAATATTGTTGCTGGGCTTGAGAAGATCAATAAATGAAAATAGAAGACATGTAGCGATAGTACCTTTCAAACGATCGAATTGTAAATATGCAAGTTATTGTAAATTTTATAAAAAAGTCATAAAAAATGGTAAAAAATTATCATAAAAAATAATTTATTTCGACAATTAATTCTCGAAACCCAAAACACAAAAGTATAGTTCGGTGGAATATTTTGTTTATCAGCGTTTCTCATTTGAAATATGTGACCGCTGGTACTAATATGAACCCTGATTTAAGTCAAAGACATACATTCGTTGCGAAAGTTCTGATGAGATGGTGTAGCGCCCATCGAAACTGCGCAGTCAACTTTCAGCTGCAACAATAAAGGTCTCACTTTGCCTTCTTTGCTATTTTTGGGTTCTGCTGAAGACTTCGGCACAACCTATGGTCTTGAACCAAAATAAATGACAAGACATACAACATAACAGACCAACTATACATACAAACAACAAAAAAAAATATTTTATACATTGATATAGCTGCCGAAAATATTTTTTCGGATCCTAGATCAAATTTTTGGGATTTATTTTCCGTTTTTGGAATTATGGGATTTTTACATGAGGTACGACAATTCTTCTGATCTTCGATGGAAATTCAACTAACTATACTTGCATATACACATACTTATATATGCAACTCAATGAGATGCTTGTAAAATTGCATGTTTTATTACATTGTGCGATTTTTTAAACGCAAATTCGGCAAGTGAGTTGTGCTTCTCGTTCGTTTGTGAGAATCATTTCCTTAAAGAGGCCGGGTGTGATGTTGAAAAGTCGCTGCGACGCCACCTGAACTAAACCTTTTGACAGGGTGGAAATCATGACAGTGGTAGTCTGCAGCCAAGTAATAAAGTCACCATGCCACTTGCAAATAAATTTACATTCTATTAAATATAGATGCAAAATGGTCTTGAGCCAGGACAATACCCCGTTCAAATCAAAGATTGATTACAGACCAACAAAAAATGCAAACGAAAAAAACTAAAATTAAAAAAAATGAATGTTATTCTTCCTTTCTATATCAAAATAATAGGTAGTTCATATTTTGAATGTTTTTTTTTTAATTATTTCTATTATATATTGTGTTAATAAGGCCAATGTTGAACATTTTTTAAAATAACCCTTTGAATCTCCAGCACAAAATGTTCAGAGAACATAGAAAACATATGAAAAATAATTTTAGTGGATCTTGGGAAAAATATAATGATGCCATCATTTTTAAAAACAAAAGACTAAAATTAAAAATTATTAAATGTTTGCAAACTGTAACCAGAATGGTCATAAATTGTCCAATAAGATTAAATCACTCCTGAAGACTAGAACTTTTACTATAAAACTAATTATGAAATATAAGGATTTGCCAGCAGGATTTTCAATTTTTGTGAATATAAAGGATGATTTTTGAAAGCTATAGGAAAGTTTTTCAAAAAGCACATAAAATTCAGACAAATGCATGAAATCTTTATTTGAATCGATAGTACGGTCCATATAATTTAATGTTTGAAGATTATTTCATGCAAATTGTGACCTTGACTGCGCCTTAAATGGTCCATCCGCTTAGTCCAATTTTGGCATTTCCACGTTTTTGAGTAACAGAGGTCCAATTGCTGAGAACGGCGACGAATCGATAATTGATGGTCATCATTAACACTGGCCGATACAGCTGCGATATTTTCTTCAGTTCGCACTCTACGTAAGCGTGTTGGTGATTTAATGTCCAACAATGTTAATTTGGTGCGAAATTTAGTCACAATAGCCCGAATAGCCGCTTCAGTGCGTCGATTAAACTGACCATAAAATGGAAGCGCGCGATGAACTTTCTTAACAGAGCACGCATTTTGATAATAATTTCCAAGCGTTGTCCGTTTGTAAGACGATTCATGGTTAAATTATAGACCAAACTGAAGATGTTTGACAGTGAAACAAAACACGAAACGTGCGTCAGCAGTTTAAACCAGTGTTGCCAAAAAGATAATAGCTAAAAAATCACCCTTTAGTTTTCAAATTGCTATTCAAATAAAATTTTAGGATTTTTTCCTCAAAAAAAAAAAAAACTATTTAAAGAATGATCTTTCCTGAGATATCGGAGTCATGTGTAAATTTTGCTGTCCGCTTTGACATGCTTTCCTATGTTATCCCTTATATTTTAGGTATATGATGTGTTCCGTGTTTCATTTATAAAAAATATTACTGGGGAACATTTAATATTTTCCCCTCCGGCTAACACTGGGAATTCCATGAATTCTGACAACTTTCTTCCTTCCTGAGAAAACATTTCCCACCAGCCGTTGTATGCCAGAGTATTTTTAGATTTTCTCATTTTTGTTTTTGCTGTGACCATTGACAATTAATTAATTCATTGTAATTTCTCATTGTTGACAATGCCACAACATACCAAACATTTTATGCGATTCTACACGAAAACACTGGCTGGTCACAAACGGCAGCAACGGCGGCAGCAGCAACTGCTAATCCAGACATGCATAGAAATGTGTTCGAGCAACTTACTGGCCATTGGCTAAATGGGCATTGGCCAGTCAAGTCAGCCAGCTAGCCAGCCAGCCAGACATACTTACTTACCTCTCGTACATAGATATGACTGGGGACAATTTATCGCCTTTTTTATATCGAACAAAATGAATGCTATTACACTTTTGGCAACATTTAAAAAGATTGTAAAAATGTTTTAATGTTGTTCATGATGTGGTGGATGTAGTGGATACTGGCTGAGATGTTGCTGCTGGTGCCGTATGCTACGGCGACTCTCTGTGGTTAGTTGTGGCAGCAGCAACAATGACTGTCGCTCGCAGTGGCAACAGCAATTTAAAGTCATTTAAGGCAACTGTTTAATTGCGGTACCATATTAGCGAAAAAAGACGTAATAGGTACCTAAAAGTAAATGGGGTGATAAACGTACAACAACGACAAGCAACAGCGACAGCGGCGGCAACAACAATAACGACGGTGCACAGTGTTTCGTTCCAAGGGATATACTCAAATTTGAGGACGACTCCATAAATATTGATCAAATTGTTGCACCAATTGGTGAGTGTAAAGGGAACCATAAAAAGTTGACAAAATCAATATGCCATTTCGTGTTCGACAGCTGGAAAAGACGAACACATTTTGATGCCACAAATATCTAGAAACAGTGAGATATCAGTTTGAAAGATCCTTCAAACGAATGAGTACCACAACACAGATAGAGCACGAATTTTCGAAAAAAGGTTTGGAAAAAATTATGTCTTCCCAAAAAATGGAGTTGGCGGGGTGAGTGTAAGTGGGCGCTCATAGGGGTTGTAGGGATCAAAGGTGAGGTAAAGTGGTAAAAGTACACAAAAAGGCTCAAAATTGCCTAGGAGTCGCCCCCAGATTGGTTAAATGTAAGATCGACCCTCTCCAACATTTTTTTTTTCGAACAGACATACCCCATATCTCCACCCATTAAAGAGGTTCCCATGCAAAAATTAATTTTTAATAAAACTTGTTCCAACCGCTCTTAAGGCCGCTAGTGGAGTCAAATGTATGATCGACCTTCAATATTTTTGAAACCCATGCATTTTCTTTGAACATACCTACCTTCTATCTTCAAACCTTAAGGTGGTCCCACAAAATTACCCCCTATCCACACTCCTTAATGGGGCTCCAGAAACCATTTTTATATAATTTTCTCCCGCCGCTCATAATGGCCCAAAGAGGCCGCTAGTGTAGCCAATGTATAATCGACACCCACTATTTTTTGCAACCCCCCATTTTCTCTGAACATACCTACCTCCTATCTTCAACCGTTAAGGTGGTTCCCATACTTCCCAAAACTGTCCCGGAGTCGTCCCTAGCTGGGTTGAATGTAAGACCGACCCCCATTAATTTTCCCTCCCCAACATTTTTTCCGAACAAACTTACCCCCTATCCCTACTCCTTAATGGGGCTCCAGAAACCATTTTTATATAATTTTCTCCTACCGCTCTTACTGGCCCAAAGAGGCCGTTAGTGTAGTCAGATGTATAATCGACCCCCAATATTTTTGCAACCCCGCATTTTATCTTAACATACCTACCTCCTATCTTCAACCCTTAAGGTGGTCCCCATACGATTTTTTTTATTTTTTATAATTTTTGTTATGACAGTAAGGGCCAAAACTGTCCCGGAGTCACCCCTAGCTGGTTTGAATGTAAGACCGACCTCCTTTAATTTTCCCTCCCCAACATTTTTTCGGAACAAACTTACGCCCTATGCACACTCCTTAATGGAGCTCCCATGCGAAAACTAATTTTTATAAAATTTGCTCCAACCACTCTCACTGCCCCAATGAGGTGCCATTATGCAGTGGATATAGGGGACAGGTATTTTTGGGGAAAACACCTAGGGGTGACTAGGGGAGGTTTTGGGCCTTTACATCATAAACGAAATTATAAATAATGAAAAAAATGTGTGGGCACCACCTTAAGGGTTGAAGACAGAGGGTAAGTATGTCCTGAGAAAATATTGGTGCTGGAAAAATATTGGGGGTTGCTCATACATTTGTCTCCCCTGGGGGCCTCCTTGGGCCAGTAAATGCGGTGGAAACAAATTTTATATAAAAAATATTTTTTTTATGGGAAACCACTTAATGGGTGGCGATAAGGGGTATGTGTGGCGGAAAAAAATTTTTGTGGAATTAAAACTAATGGGGGTCTGTCTGCCTTACATTTAACTCCTCTGGGGGCGACTCCGAGGCAGTTTTGGGGCTTTTAATGTATTTTTACCCCTAATTCTACACATTTGACCCCGATGAGCGCGCACTTTCACCCGCCCAACAACACCCATATTTTGGCACATACATTTTTATACCCTCAACCTCCAGGATAGGGGTATACTAACTTTTTCATTCCGTTTGTAACACCTTGGAATATCGATCTGAGACCATATAAAGAATATATATTCTTGATCGTCATAAAATTCTAAGACTATCTAGCCATGTCCGTCCGTCTGTTGAAAGCACGCTAGCATCCAAACAAAAGGAGCTAGAACGTGCAAACTTCCATAAATGTGTCTTATAGTCGTAGAACGGTTGGGATTGAAACTGGGCGAAATCGGCCCAAAGGGAAAATTTTTTCCCTCACAAGGACTAAAAATACCCATAATAACCCCTAATATTTTTGAGTATTTAAGCGTGTTTTTTCAATCTATCTTACTTGATATGGGGTATGCGCATTCCACCTATAACAAAAACGTGCACCATAAAGTGATTCTTATTCGTAGGGGACGAAATGGTGCAAAAAAGGGATAAAAATGGTACCTAATAAACGACAACAGCTAGAAACATGAAATTTGGTGTGTACATTCCTCTAATTGAGTAGATACATAATATAAAAGGTATTTTTCCAAATTCGTACTTTTTGTGGTTAAAATGGGAAAAGGGAATAAAAATAGTACCAACCAAATGACAGCAGCTAGAGTCGTGAAATTCGGAGTATACATTTATCTGACTGCGTAGACGCAAAAAGTAAAAGTTTTGTTTTCAAATTCGTACTTTCAAGGGATATAATAGGTACAGAGGGATAAAAATAGTAAAGAGTGATTTTTTTGAGGTTAGGATTTTCATGCATTAGTATTTGACAGATCACGTGGGATTTCAGACATGGTGTCAAAGAGAAAGATGCTCAGTATGCTTTGACATTTCATCATGAATCGTCTTACAAACGAACAACGCTTGCAAATTATTGAATTTTATTATCAAAATGCGTGCTCTGTTAAGAAAGTTCATTGCGCGCTTCCATTTTATGGTCAGTTTAATCGACCCACTGAAGCGGCTATTCGGGCTATTGTGACTAAATTTCGCACCAAATTTACATTGTTGGACATTAAACCACCAACACGCTTACGTAGAGTGCGAACTGAAGAAAATATCGCAGCTGTATCGGCCAGTGTTAATGATGACCACCAATTTTCGATTCGTCGCCGTTCGCACCAATTGGGTCTCTGTTACTCAAAAACGTGGAAATGCCAAAATTGGACTAAGCGGATGGACCACCTAAGACGCAGCCGCGGTCAACATTTAAATGAAATTATCTTCAAAAAGTAAATGTCATGGACCAATCTAACGTTTCAAATAAAGAACCGATGAGATTTTGCAAATTTTATGCGTTTTTTTTAAAAAAAAGTTATCAAGCTCTTAAAAAATCACCCTTTACCAACTAAACGGTTACAGCTAGAATGATGAAATTCGGTGTGTACGATCCTTCAATTGCGTAGACATGTAAAATAAAGAGATTTTAGAAAGTCGTACTCATAAGGGGGTCAAATTGGAAAAAGGGGATAAAAATGGTATCAACCAAATGGAACCAATGACTGACTGCATAGACAAGCAATATAAAAAAACTTTTCCAAAATCGTACTTTTTTACTTTTACGGCAAAATTGGTTAAACCATGAAGTTAGGTTGCAGAAATAAGAACAAAAATTATGTGATACATTTATTCAGGGAGATACAATTATTTCTTTGTAGGTAAAACAGGAAAAAAATTAATAAATATTTCTATATACATACATACATACATGTAACAAAATTGTTTGTTAATTAAGTCGCCGCATCCAGGGCACAATTCACATCGGCGAAGATAACAATTATGTGTTGGGGGGCTGCAAATTATTTTTGAGAGACATTCGTTATAAGTTACAATTTTGAGCTTATTAGATGTTAGTCTTGAAAGAGATGACCCGTCAATCATAAGTTTTACGTTTTGTGTATACAGCACACGCAAACGCAATGAGTTCCTGTAGCTCCCGGTAGAATACAGTATTTCCGTCGCAATTCCGCAAACTTAGAGAAAAGAGACTGTGTTGAAATTGGAAATGAATCTATTCAAAAAAGACTGGTACTGTGCAACTTAAAGGAAGTCCATGTATTATTCAAAGAAAAAAACCCAGAGGCGGAAATATAATTCTCTAAGTTTCCGGAATTGCGACCGAAACTGTATTCTCTTTCATTTATGAACAATCGTTCAGAAAATACTTTTTTCGGGTGACTACATTTAGTAAATGTTTTTTTTAAATACAACCCGTTACTTCTCCAAGCTGCAATTTTCAGGGTTTGTTTAGAATCGATCAGGGAATATGCCTATATTTTTTCTGAATTTTTAGGTTGGTTTTTTCATAGTAAAAAATACAAAAGAGGAAGAAAAATCAGAAATACACAAAATTGTTGTCAGTAGCAGTCAATAGCCAAGAACGCCGGCGAAAAGTACTTCTAACTACCTTTAAAATAAGCCATCATTCCTTGAATTGTGCCCACACGTTTTCTCACTACACCATTTTCAATGTTCATACCTCGGCATGTTGATCTTGATTTTCGCAATTTCCAATTGGTCATATATTTTGAAAAAAAATCGTTTTTTTCCTCTTCTACGAATCAAATATTTTATAAAGTTTAGTTATCGTACAAAGTTTCAACGAAATCGGAAATGGTGTTCGGTTTGACATGGAATGATCGATATGTAAGAATATTTATTTTTTTTTTAATTGATATATAGTATATTTCGATATATAGTGTAAACGTATTGGTAGTAACCTTGCCTTATAAGTGTGGTTTGAAGTAATAAAAATTTTATTTTTATTTATAAAATTTTTTTGGTTAATATTTGTATTTGTTTTGGTTTGGCTGTACTAAAAATATATATATTCCTGTAATATTACTGCAATCCAAGGTGGAGGGTATATAAAGTTTGGCCCGGCCGAATTTAAGGCCGTTTTTACTTGTTTTCCCTAACCTCATAAAATAGGGGGTTCTAGCGTATCCAAATCGAACTGCTAAAATTCCCACAATCCCACCGTAATAAACAATTTCCTATTAATTTGTATCTAAGTCTATAAAATAGTGTATACACTTAATTTTTCCACCACAACTCCTCTTATTTTTTGCAATTGAAGCACTGTGCCTTGATGCTAACGACAAACACACTGTTAACTTGTCAAAATGGCCCAAAACTAAAAAGAAAAAAATGTTGGCAAACCAACTGAGGTTTGTTTTTTTTTTTTGTTTGGTCCCGTGTGTGAGTTCGTTTTCCGAACGAACAATTGCTCAGTGAGTGCGCGCCGCAGCCGCCGGCGTGTTGTTTGTGATTTTTCTGACAACAAAATGACAAATTTTTCCACAAATGGAAAAAGGAGCACCAACTGCTCGCTGACTAACTGTGTGCGGCGTTTTGTTTTCCCTAGTGTTCGCGCATGTATGCGTGCGTGTGTGTGTTTTTTGTTAACACAGAGGTTAATTTATTTTTAATCATTAGTTTTAAATCTTAATTCATTCATTTCATTTAATCACCGACTAAACACGTTTGAGTGACAGCTGAAATGGCAACATTTCGTGTAATTTAAATGTAAATCTGCGCGCGCGCGTTTTATTTCATTTTTCACTCGTGTTCGTTCGTTTCGCCTTTGGAACGTCCACTGAAAAATTGTTTACATTCATCAAAACAAATCACATCAGAAAAAATCAAAATCAAACGAGTAAAACATTCATTCAGGTTGCCGGTCATGCGCTGCGCCGAGCTGGCTGGCTGGGCGCACGCACGCACATGATCGTCGTTTAAAAGTTTGTTAAAATGTTAAATGGATTGACGGCAGGCAGTAGGTTTGATCGGTTGTGGATGGTTCGAAGTCAGATATATGTATTTTTGAGAAGTTTATAATCCACTATCGAATACGTGGGTATGAAGCAGGTTTGTGTCTTAAGTCTTTCGTTGTTTTTAGTTGTCATTTTCCCAAGGGAGAAGAGAGGAGTGGGTGGGTTCGTTGCAGAACCAATCTCAAAATCGGCACCAAACAGTGCTACTTTAAGGATACATTTGTCACAAATTGTTGAATGTTACTGCCAAACGGGATGATTTTGTCGTTTAACGAAGCCACACAATAGAAAAAATCATCATTCAAATATGCATCATTATTTTCATAATAAAAATAAATAAATAATAATAATATAAAACATATAATTAATTAAAAAAAAAATAAAAAATAAATAATTAATATAAATAAATTTTATTTACATAAATATAAATAAAATAATAAAAAATAAAAATTATGAATAAAACAAATAAATTAATTAATTATATTAATTACTATAATTTTATAATTTAAATAAAATAAAAAATAAAATAAATTCAAATATAAATATAAAATAAGTAATAATAATATTTACAAAATTAACTAAACTGAATAAAATAAATATAATACATAAATAAAAAATAAACAATATTTATATTAAATATACAATAAAGGGTATACATAAAATATATAAAACAAATACAAATTGAATAATTATAAAAATAAATAGCTAAAATAAGTAAAAATAAATAATAAATTAAATTAAATAAGGAAAATATTTACAACAATAACTAAACTGAACAAACTGAATAAAATAAATAAAACAATTATGATAATTAAAATAAATAATTAATTAAAATAAATAAATAAAATATGAAATAATTAATATAAATTTATCTTACTTATATTAAATATAGAATAATGAGAATAAATAAAATGATGAAAAAGCGTATAGAATGTTGAAAGATAATATAAATAAACAAAGATAAATACAATGAACGACTTAAATACAATACATATAATAATTATGATAATTTTATTAAAATAACTAGCAAATACCCGCTACTTCGTACGCGGAAATATGGTATGGCAAGACAGTAGTTTGTATCAGTATTCAAACTGTTTTTAAGGATATCACTTTCAGCGTTTATACGTAGTCAATAGTTTAATTTATAGGCACAAAATGGAAACAATTTTTCTACAAAAAATCGTATAAAGTAGAAAATTATTTGGACCTTTCTTTCTTAAGCTGTGAAAATATCATTAGGGATAGAATAAAAGTGTAACGCATTGAAGGAGAGATTTAAAACCATAAGTATGTCCCAAGTCCCTTTCACGTCCGTCTGGCTCGCTGGTATACACGATGACTCTGGAAGGGACTTAAAGATTTTATTAAAACTCTGCACATAAAGGGTGATTTTTTAAGAGCTTGATAACTTTTTTTTAAAAAAACGCATAAAATTTGCAAAATCTCATCGGTTCTTTATTTGAAACGTTAGATTGGTCCATGACATTTACTTTTTGAAGATAATTTCATTTAAATGTTGACCGCGGCTGCGTCTTAGGTGGTCCATCCGCTTAGTCCAATTTTGGCATTTCCACGTTTTTGAGTAACAGAGACCCAATTGGTGCGAACGGCGACGAATCGAAAATTGGTGGTCATCATTAACACTGGCCGATACAGCTGCGATATTTTCTTCAGTTCGCACTCTACGTAAGCGTGTTGGTGGTTTAATGTCCAACAATGTAAATTTGGTGCGAAATTTAGTCACAATAGCCCGAATAGCCGCTTCAGTGGGTCGATTAAACTGACCATAAAATGGAAGCGTGCAATGAACTTTCTTAACAGAGCACGCATTTTGATAATAAAATTCAATAATTTGC